>JAPFFP010006367.1:0-17609 GCA_026153255.1 Solanum medicagineum
ATAAGGCTAATGTGGTGGCAGATGCTTTGAGTAGGGTGTCTATGGGTAGCCTTGCTTACGTTGATGGTGGTGATAAAGAGATGGCTAGGGAGGTGCATCGGTTGGCTAGATTGGGCTTAGGTTGGAAGAGGTTAGTAATGGTGTTGTTATTGATGGTTCTAAGTCTTCCTTGGTTGATGAGGTGATAGGAAAGCAAGATATTGATTCCTTCTTGTTACAATTGAAGGCCTTGGCGAAAGAGGACAAGGAGGAGGTTTTCTCCCAAGGGGGATATGGTGCCCTTAGGTACCTAGTTAGGTTGTGTGTGCCTTGTGTAGATAACTTGAAGGAAAAGATTCTTGATGAGGCTCATGGTTCTTCTTGCACTATTCACCGTGGTTCTACTAAGATGTATAGGGATTTGAGAGAGGTGTATTCATGTGAAGGCATGAAGAGGGACATTGCCAAATTTGTATCCGGTTGCCATAGTTGCCAACAAGTCAAAGCCAAACATCAAAAGCTGGGAGGGCTAACCCAAGACACAGAGATTCCTACTAGGAAGCGACAGGAGTTTAATATGGATTTTGTGGTTGGGTTTCCCAAGAATAGAAAGGGTTTTGATTCTATATGGGTTGTGGTTGATAGGATGACAAAATCGGCTCACTTTCTACAATTTAAGACTACATATGGGGCTGAAGTTTATGCTAGGTTGTAAATTCATAACTTGATGAGGTTGCATGGGGTTCCTTTGTCCATAATATCATATCGTGGTGCTCAATTTACTTCAAACTTTTGGAGGTCCTTCCAAAGAGGTCATGGAACCAAGGTTAAACTTAGTATGGCCTTCCATCATCAAACGGATGGCCAAGTCGAAAGAACTATCCAAACACTTAAGGACATGCTTAGGGCTTATGCATTAGAGCTTAAGGGTAGTTGGGATGATCATATTCCATTGATTGAGTTTGCACATAACAATAGCTATCATTTTAGTATTGGTATGACTCCTTTTGAGGCTCTCTATGGCAGACGTTGTAGATCACCGGTTGGGTGGTTTGAGGTTGGAGAGGTGGCTTTACTGGGACCATATCTAGTTATGGATGCTTTGGAGAAGGTAAGGATGATTAAATAAAGGTTGATAACACCCCATAGTCACAAAAAGTCTTATGCAAATGTGAGGAGAAGGGATATTGAATTCAAGGTTGGTGATTGGGTTTATTTGAAGGTGTCATCCATGAAGGGCATGGTCCATTTTGGTAAGAAGGGCATGTTAAACCCTATATATGTGGGTCCTTACAGGGTGATGAGAAGAATAGGTAAGGTGGCCTACGAGTTGGATTTGCCTAGAGAAAAGGAATTGGTTCATCGGGTCTTTCATATGTCCATATTGAGGAGGTGTGTGGGTGATCCTAATGCTATTGCACTTCTTGATGTTGTGGGGTTAGTTGAAGACAACTTGACATATGAAGAAGTTCCAGTAGAGATCGTGGATAGACAAGTGAAGAGGTTGAGGAACAAGGATGTTGCTTCCATTAAGGTCCTTTGGAGGAACAAACGAGTCGAAAGTGCTACTTGGGAGGCTGAAGCAGATATGAAAAAGCGTACCCTTATCTTTTCCAACCTACTCAATCCTAAGGTACTAATTACAAGTCTTCTATGTGATTACATGTCTCATGTTCTAGCCCCTAAGTCATTTTAATGCATTCATGTTTGTATTGTCAAATTCATAATGATTTTACACTTATGTTGAGATTTTTAAACCGATGGTTTGAATGTGTTGATGCATTCTTGTTGGGGCTGATATCTTTATCAATACTGTTATCATGTATGTATTATTGAGATTCGGGGACTAATGCTCCCAAGGGGGAGATGTTGAAACGACCCCAAAATGTGCCCAAAAATGTGTGTCGGAAGTGCTCGGAATTGTAATTTTCATATTCTCAAAATCCATGGGTGATATCGGAAATCAAACTTCATATTCTTGTTTGGGGGTCAAATTCAGTGAAAAATAGGTCTAAGCCCGACTTAAGAGAAACCATAAAAAATTGAAAATTGCAAAAATGTGATTTCCAGAGACGATCCATGCGACGCGCCAAGGGCGCGCTGCAGTGTATATTGTGAACTGTTTTTCTTGTCTAGTCCAAGGCCTTTGGTTCTTGGGACTAAGTGTTCCCATGCATGAAAATGCCTATATTTAGCTTTATTTCACCCTCATATTATTCAATACATTCCCAAATACTCTCTCAAATACTTAGAAAAATATTTCACTCCTAAATTCATGTCCCAAAACTCATCCGAATCATAAGGTTCTCATTCAAGTTTAAGTTTCCATCTCAAATCTTCTTCATGGATTCTCCAAAGTCAAGCTATGTGGGTTTCTTTCATGGATTCCTTTCACCCATAATACCCAAGTTCTCTTTTGCCTAAAATTGCATGATTTAAATTTGATTTACTCATAGATCTTATCTATCAAGAATTTCACTGCACACTATGTTGGGATTTCATCATATTATGGTTGTTTTAGCATGTTTTGAGCTATTAATCTAAGATCTATTGGGAGATTTTATGAAGGGCTTTGATGTATATTACTTGAGGGTGTTACCAAATATTTGTTGATGATTTTACATTGAATTTCTAGCATGATTTTACTCTTGAATTGCATGGTTTTACACTAATACTTCATACCCGCTAAGTGTTTGATAAAATTTCTGGATTATGATTTCTTGAGGAATCGAAGGTCTAATGCACGTCTTATTAGTGGAACGTCTATATGATTGAAAGGAATGCATGTATTTTATATTATCTTGATAGTGTTGGGAATTGACCAAGCCTCACTCAGGGGGGTTGTAGGCCTAGGTACCTTGATCAGGGGTTTGTACCTCGATCACCTCACTCGTGAGGTGGTAGGCCCACGCAACCATGTTGAGGGGTTTGTACCTTGATAACCAGGTTGGGGGTTTTTTAATCTATCAATCATGTTGGGGGGTTTGTACCTCATCAGCCTATTGAGGGGTTCGTACCTCATTTGCCTCCCCAAGGGGATTATGGGCCTTGGATATACACTAATAATGGTCTCTCCTTACACATATATTATTTCCTGTATAAGCATGGTTTTCCTTCAAGTATCATTTGTACATGCCATATTGCTATATGATTACCCATTGCCTATGTTATGCATTTTGCTTGTGGTGCTTATCACTCGTTGCATTGCATTCCACATACACAATAAATTTAAAAATACTAACACATTTTCTATACCTACATGATGTCACCATGTAGGAACCGGAGCCCCACTTGATCATCCTCCTCCACGAGCCTAGTACGACTTCTCTCAAGCTCTTTGGTGAGTCCTCCATTTCGGGGACGATGTTTATGATCTCATACTATGCTCCAAGTCTATCTACTTTTATGTATATGTTGACTGTGAGGGTGAGCCCGGTAGCTTGTCTTGGCCCCTACTAAGTAAGTTTTAGGGTATTGTTGGACATGTTTTGTGTTATGCTCTTTGACTCTCTCTTTACACTTAATGTTAATGATATGGAAGCTGTCCCTTAGCGTCATTGTCTGTATTTACTATCTCTTGTTGTATTTTGTTGATTCTGTGACTAAGAATGTGTTATGATATGTTAAAAGGCTTGCTTGGGGTACCTTCGGGTTCCCCATGTGCCGTGTCACGTCTAGGCCCTATGTTTGGGTCGTGACAGTCGGACCGTGACCAACCCACAGTTTTGCAGCATTTGTAGTAACCCACTCAAAATAATGAACTTTGTTTCATCCTTTACTGGCGGTAACACAATAGCTCTAGTGACATCTATTGTCATAGGGTCAAGCCGATACTAGTTCCATGTAAGAGCTGCGAGTTGAAGATATTGTGGCAGTGGGTCAATATCATCAAGTGGAGGTAGGTCATTATTGTTCTCATTCTTGTTCTAGTGCATTACTACAATTACTATATCTGTTGCAGCATTGTTCGCATTGTTTTGGACCATTCTTCTTAGCGTCCTTTGGATCATAGGGTCAAATCGAGTCAAGGATATACCTCGACTTCTAGTGTTTTGTATACACTACACCTACACGCTGAAAAAAATAAAAGCAACAAAAAATGTAAATTGAGAGAAATAAGGATTAATTATTGAAGTACTCAAATTAAACCAGTTTAGCCGTATTCCTTGGCAACATCGCCAAAAATTTGATGTCGCCCAAGCTATACCTCATTTTTGAATGTAAAAGCAGTGGTTGTCAAGATATACAACCTAAACAAGGTTAGGGTTGAATCCCATAGGGAATATGGTGGACTCAGAATAATACCAAGCAATTCGAGTTAACTAACCTGTATGTCTCCCGACGGGCGGGGGTTTATAATTTGCTGAAAGTAATCCTAAACTATTATAAATGTTGTTAAATCAGTAAGAAGAGTAACTAGAGTATTATGTTCCCCATGATTCCATAACATGGTATTACTAGATAATCACACTCTTTTCTAGTGTTTTGCATGCAGAACGGTAAATTAAATTTACCAATCCTTTGATCCAGGCGAGAGGTAAATTTCACTACGTGATTTGATCCTTCCCTACAGCGTGACATTACTAACTCTTACCTATTGTCCTAGTACAACCTTCCTTTGATCCAGTTTAGTTGATTAGATGAGAAGAAATCAATTGAATCCTGTTAATTAATCTCTTTTCTCATTTATTACTACGTTGATCAAGTCAATAAAAACTAGGCCAGTTCTAACATTGGCCACAATTAAAAAGCAATCAAAACAAAGAGAATTAATTAATACATGCATGCACACTTTTCAAGAATTACAAATTATCTTGTTTTACCTTATTAGTTCTTCCTGATTCCAAAAACCGTAGTTGTAGAATTAGCTATGCATTATCATTGTAGATGCAAGAATCATGATATACTACAACATAATTGAGCACTTATAAGGATGAATTTAAGAATAAGAAATCCCAACTGTTCAATGTCTCTGGTCATAAAGTATGAATTAAAATCACAAAATAGTGTTACAAACACTTCTCTCAATGTCTCTGGTCCTTCTGCTCTCTTCTTTTCTTAAAATAACCTACAAAATCTATTTATAACTTTTAAAATATAAATCCAAAGCAAAATAGGAAAACTAGACTCGATAGGCAATAAGAGCAGACATACGGGACGTTCAAATCTTGAAACAACTTCTACAAGATCTTTCTATAGGCCATATTCAGACTTCCATCCCATATAGGGTTTCGTCTGATGATTTTTCAAAAAAACCCAACTTCTGATCCTCATGGTACAGAATCTCATGTACGACTCGTACAACTTTCCACGACTCATTTGACCATTCGTAGATGCAACTTCAGAAAATCGCCCCGTCACTAGATCTCACTTATAAATCCCACTCTATGGTCCATGGAAATTCCACAGCTCATAAAGTGTGTCATAGAACAGCATAGCTGCAACAATTGCACACTTAACCCAAAATCGTGCCAAATCCTATCATCCTGAAAAACAGATATAAAAAGACATCATAACTACAAATATTGCTCTAGAACCAACAAAATTAGTTTTAATCATCAAAAGTATTGTATTTTGACAGCATATCAGTGATACAGCAGAGACACTATAGAAGTTGAAACCCATTCCTCGATCTCCCCTCCTTTCCCTCAAAGACTCAAAAACAAAGATGGGGAAGGTAAATTCCGGCACTTCATCTCCATGCTGAAGCAAGTCTCCATCAACATCCCTCTTATTGAGGCATCAGTAAAGATTCCCTGGCATGTAAATTCATGAAGGACTTGGTGATTAAAAAGAGGACTGAGAGCCAAAAGCTTCAACATTACAATGTGATAGCAACGAGGTCCTTAGTGCAAAATAGAGAAGATCCCAGAGTATTCACCATACCCTACAACATTGGAGATATTAAATTTTCAAAGGCATATATGTGTAACAACCCAAGCCAAGGTCCTAGACGTGACCGGCGAATGGGGATCCTGAAGAGATCCCTAACAAGCCTCATAGCATATCATTGCATATCCTTGGTCATGGAAGCAATTAAAATGACAAAAAGGGATAACTGTAAACAAGGGAAAATTGGGAATAAGGATAATAACTTCCATATAATAAACATCAAGAGTCAATAGAATCAAGCTCATAGTATAGATACATAATATGTCCAACAACACATCTACTACATAAATAGGAGCCGGGGCCAAGACAAAGCACCACGTTCACCCTCATAGTCAATACATGTCAAAGAGAAAGAGTCTTAATACATAGCAATAGATCATAAGTAACTTCCCCAGAATGGAGGACTCACTAACAAGCTTGATGATAGAAGTCGTACTAGACATGTGGAAGAGGATGATCAAGCGGAACACCTGTTCCTATATGGTGACATCATGTAGGCATAGAGTATGTGTTACTATGTTTGCATGTACTATGTTTGTAGGATGCAATGCGACAAGAGATATATATTAAGGAAAAATGCATAATCAGAAGCAATGAATAGCATACTAACAATATGACATGTATGAATGATCCTTGAAGTAAAACCATGCTTATGTAAATCATAATATGAGTGTAAGGAGTGACCATTATAGTGAAAACCAAGGCCTACCACCCCCTTGGATAGGCGCATAAGGTACGAACCTCTTTATAAGGTTGATGGATTACAAACCCCCCAATGATGTTGTTGGAGTAAAAAAAACCCCATCGAGATTGACAAAGTACAAATCTCCCATTAAGGTTGATGGGCACCAACCCCCAACAAGGTTACTCGGGCTTACCACCCCTCGAGATAGGCGACCAAGGTACCAAACTATCTATTGGTTACCCAGGCCTACAACCCCCTGAGCTACGCTTGGTCATCCCCAACACTATATAGAGATATATCATATATATATATATATATATATATATATATATATATATATATGTACACACACACACACACTTCTTTCATCATCATATTTTCCATTCATTTCATCATCATTTCATCATAATTTCATCATCATATAGTCATTCATCTCATAAGATATACATTGGACCTTTAGTTTCTCAAGAATCCATAACTGGACATTTTATCAAACACTAAGAGGGTGTGTAATGCTAGCGTAAAGCCATGCAATTCAAGAGATATCAGTGTAAAGCCATCAATAGATACTTGGCAACACCCTTAAACAATATACATCAAGACCTGTCATCAATCCTCAGAATAGACTTTAGATTCATGGCCCTAAACATAGTAAAACAGTTACAATTTCATAAACCCCAACCTAGTGTGCAGTGATTTTCATAATAATTAAGACCCATGAGTCAAACAACTTTAAATCATGTAATTTTAAGTAAAATGAAGCTAGGGTATCATGGGTGAAAGGAACTCATGAAAGAAACCCACATACCTTAGCTTTGAAGATGAACTTGATGAAGATTGGAGATGGAGACTTTAAGCTTGAGAGGAAATCCTTAGTTCCAGAGAAGTTTTTGAGACTTGAATTTAGGAGTAAAATATTTGGCTAAGTGTTTGAATGAGTATTAAGGAATGTTTAAAATGATATGAGGATGAGAAATGGTTAAGTATGGGTTTTTTTATGTTTGGGGACACCTAGGTCCAAGACTACAAAGTCTTGGACCGCAATAAAAATAACTAGATTGAAAAGTACACATGTCCACATCGCAAACAAGATGTGAGAATTGAATTCCTTCATCTGCGCGCCCTTGGCGCGTCGTGCTAGCAGCGGAAAAAAGCTCTCTGGAAATCATCACTTGGAAAATCGAAAT
This sequence comes from Solanum medicagineum, assembly GCA_026153255.1. Lineage (NCBI taxonomy): Eukaryota > Viridiplantae > Streptophyta > Magnoliopsida > Solanales > Solanaceae > Solanum > Solanum medicagineum. The sequence continues at coordinate 7,744 of JAPFFP010006367.1, forward strand.
TGCTAATTGTTTGCTCTAAAATTGGGTTTAGACCCTTACCCCCTAATTTTGACACCCTGAATAACAATACGAAGTCGGATTTTTGATTTCACTCAAGAATTTTGAGATATATGGAAATTACAATTCTAGGCACTTCCAAGGCACATTTTCGGGCACCTTTTGGGGTCGTTTCAATATGGTTTAGCTGACATATCAATTTATTGCCTCTTTCAATGTTCAAAAAGTTAGGCTAGAGACCATACTCTAATAAACACACAGCTGTTGATGGCTAACAAGACTGTGAAGAAGCCTATAGGGATATTGTACGACGTCCTTGTCAAAGTGGATGAATTCATATTCCCCGTAGACTTTAGATCCTAGATCGCAAAGTTAATTTTGATGTCCTCATCATCTAAGGAAGGCCCTTCCTAGCCACTACACGTGCACTAGAGGATATGGAATCCGGTCAAATCAAGTTTCGATTGAATGATGAAGAAGTCATCTTCAATATTTGTCTCTACGAAGAGTCCCAATGATTTGAAGATAGATGTTTGGGCACTTGGTGAAGTCTAAGTAACTAAAATATCCAAGCCATGCCGCAACAATAACTTAAGTGTTACCTGTAAGGCAACCTAAGATATCTAGTGTAACAGTAGTTGTTTTGTTTTATTTGTACTATTTTGGACTTGTAGGTAGTTTAATTTTATTGTTTTGATTGTAATTTTGGATGTTAGGACTGGTGCCATATAGCGTAACAATTAGTTCTATGAAGGATATGCAGGAACAAGGCTAAGTTAGCCAACTAGGGATGAAAAGAGACAAAAAAGTGGTTCGACTTCCAATTCTACGAGCAATGGTTTAAATCACGACTCGTACACTAACTCACAGAATTTTTGTAGTAAGCGAAGTTTTGTGCACTCCAGTCCATGAGCCAACTTTATAGCCTGCAGATAAAACTACGAGTCATGGTCCCCTGGTATGATTCCTAAAACTTACTAATTTTTGGGGTCTTCTATATTCCAATCTACAAGCCGTATGTCTATGTACGAACCGTAGATGGACCCGTGAGGCCAATCTCTCAAATTAGGATTCAAGCATACTATAAAACCAGGTTCTGTGGACCGTAGAATCTTTTATGGCCTATAGTCGAGATTTCATCAGCTCGCAGTATGTTCTTTACTTCAATTTATATAAGTTGCTGGAAATTGATCATTACGTTGGATTATCATTGCGAACGGTAGTCCGAGGTTTATGTCTAAGTAACAGGTGTTGCCTATTCATGTGAAATAATACTAGCTTGAAACTAAATGTGTAGTTGCCTTAGAATTGAACCAAGTTGTCATGACCCAAGCCTAGGGTCTAGACATGATATGGAGAATAAGGAACCCAACGGAACCCCAAACAAACCTCTTAGTATATCAATCACACATCCTTGTTCACGGAAGCAAAATAACAACAATAAGAGATATAATTAAGGGCAGGGGACTAATGCAAGTCTTGATATTTCTCGAGCATAAAAGAGTGAAAGCTCAAAGCATAAGAACATTAATTATCACACCAACACCTCTAAACATAGATAGGAGTGGGGGCCAAGACACCTTCCGGGATCACCCTCATAGTCTCAAGTGTACAACATAAAAAGATATTAAATAGTAAGAGTAGCATAGCTAGTGTACCCGGACATGAGGATTCACCAAAGCTTATCTTCTAGAATGCCAAAACTAGCCACGTGGAGGATGATCGAGAGGTGTTTTGGTTCCTACATGGTACATCATGTACACATAGAGTATGTGTTAGTACATTTGAATGTACTAAGTATATTGGATGCAATGCAACAAGACATAAGGAAACATAGTCTAAATGCATTGTCATAAGCAATGGATAAGTGTAATATCAATATGACATGCATGATCAATGCTTGAGGTAAAACATGCTTGTAAATTGTATAACTTGCAAATATTGATTACAGTGTGGGAAGAGACAATAATCATAGACAAAGCAACTACTACTTGTAAACTATGGCATGTCACCCCCTCAGTGAGGTAGTCGAGGAATCTACCCCTCAACATGGTAGTATGGGCATGGCACCCCCCGACAAGGTGGTCAAAGCATCTACCCCTTAACATGGTAGTATAGGCATGGCACCACCCAACAAGTTGGTCATGGTATCTATCCCTCAACATGGTAGTATGGACATTGCATTCCCCCGATAAGGTGGTGTCAAGTTGCAACACTATAGATACTTATAAACCATGTAACAGACCATCAATAACTCAAGAATCCTTGTCAAGATATTTTACCAAATACTTGGCGGGTGTGTAATGCTAGTTCAAAATCATGCAATTCAAGAGTAAAATAATGTGAGAAAACTTAATTTAAATCAACCCACCAACTCATAATAAAACTCTCATGTTTGATATCTTGAAATACATCATCAAATCTCATAATAGATCATTGTTTCATAGCCCAAAACATGCATATTCACAATAGACAAAACAACTCATACTATAAGCTTGAAATAGGTAGACATGTGCTTTCAATCAACATTTCATAAAACCCCAACATAATTTATAATCGTAATCCATAATAAGTAATACCCATAAGTAATACAACTTGAAAACATGCAATTTTCATAATAAGCAAGGTTGGACTCCATGGGTGAAAGGACCTAATGGATGAAACCCACAAACCTTTAGACTTGGGTTTTCCTTGATCTAAACTTGAATGATGCTTGAAGCTTGAATAGAGTTCTTGAGATCCGGAATTAAGCTTGAGACACTTGAATTTCGATGAAATATTTGTTTAAGTGTTAGAGATGATTTTTTGTGTGTCTTGAGTGATATAGAGTTGTAAAAGGACTAAGTACAGGTGTTTTCACGCATATGCGGGCATAGGGCCAAGATCCTAATGTATTAGGCCGAACAGGAAAAATTAAAGAAGTATTAACACACCTCCGTGATAGGTCTGCATTGCGGAGGCATTACGGATGCCTACTGTTTCCAAATATTTTGCGAAAAATTATTTTTAGCTATGGGTGTCCTAAAATTCGGTTTATACCCATCCCCCACTAAATTTTACCCCCCAATCAAGAATATGAAGTCGAATTTTTGACATCACGCTCAATTTTTGAGATATATGGAAATTGTGATTATGAGCATTTTTGAAGCACATTTTGGGGGCGTTTCACATGTATATGCCGAAAAAGTGTTCCGTAGATTCCTTTCCTATAAATGTTCATTGTGGAACTTCACCTATGATCTAGTTTACGACCCATAGTTTGTTCTACGAGTCATATTCGATCTCGTAGGTGCAGTTTTAGTACTTGTTTTGTTGTACCCTGCCACCTACGAAGGCCTTCTATGACCCATAGGTTTTCCTATAATTTGTAGATGAGCCTTTGTAGGTCCTTCTACCACGCTTTCCTTGTAACTTTTTGCTTTTCTTTGCTATACTTGTGGGGATAATTGGTGTGTTAATTTTTTGTGAATTTGAGGTATGATGGCCCCAAAACCCAAAAAGAGTGAGATATGTCCAATGCAACGAAAGTTGAGAGATGTCATGACCTAGACCTAGGGACTAGGAGTGATATGGAAAATGGGAACCAGAGAATCCCCATACAAGCCTCAAGGTATCCACATTCACATCATCATTCAAAAATACATAATGAAGTAGTAAACACATGGTTCTAAGTTATGGAAAAGTAGGATTCACGCTATGGGAATGTTATTAAACAAGGATTAGCATGATCCACATAGCACATAACATACAGAAACTAAGGGGCAAGTAAGTACGACTCACTCTATGGGGATAGATCAGAACTTAATACTTTTAACATTTCCACATTATATCATAAACGAACATCATAATATCCATATTCAATAGATGGCTATAACAATAAACTCCAAATAGCATACCATAGCACAAATCTGTACAAGAGTTTACATGTTGTCCAAAAATGTCTCTAAGTCATGGAATAGGACGGGGGCCAAGACATGACCTGGGCTCACCCTTAAAGTAATGATAACATAAAAGGTAGCAACATAATAGGTAGATGGATGATGGCTTCTCCTTGGATGATAGGATTCACCACAACAACTTCCACCAATACGAGCTAGTTGCCAAAAGGTGGATGGATATAATCTCCGGCCCCTACATGGTCAGATCATGTAGGCAAAAGTATGTGTTAGTATGTTTTAATGTGCTATGTATGGGGGCATGCAATGCATATGAACTCATTAAACCTACATTGAATGTTAGATGACAAAGGCACATATACAAAAAGAAGTATATAACCAAAGAATAATAATATATCAATATGCCATGAAATCCGTGATGTATGAAATGCCACAATGCTTCCATATAGAGGGGATGTGACCATAACTGACATTTCAAACGCATACGAGCTATTACATGAATTCGCTCGATGAAAGCCTCCTATTGGGTGAGAGAAGATTGCTAAAGGTAATCTACACCACACCTTACGACCCAGTCATTCAGTGTGATGGCCACCTCCCTTTACGACCCGATCATTTTAGAAGGATCTCCATATCATAGTTGTTACCATATCTTACGACTCGATCATTTCGGTAAAGGATACCATAACATATACCTATGTTGGCACTTAGTTCATGGGAAAAGAAGGGGACCCTTGGGAATAGCCCTAACACCTCCAATCCCATTCGGTACTAAGTCATCATCCCACAAGAATATGTACATACATATACGTTCTTTCGAAAGAGGCATAAGTCCTTTCAAATCATTTCAATGCATACTTAGGCATAAAAATCAAACAATCTTCATAATCATGCACACTTGGGCTTAAAAGTTAAATTATACTTCAATTCACACTTTCATGCATAGAAATAGCTCATTCACATATATACAAGATAGTGTAAACACGTAGAGTTGCTCAAGGAACCATATGATAGACATTTATGTGATCACATTCTTGTCATAACCATACTTTTCATCAAAATCATATTTTATAAACATAATTGGGCTTAACCCACTTAATAATCTTCATAATAACCAATGCCCATGTATGCAAATGCCATGAATGATGAAAGAGTAACATGGGCAATAGAAATTCATACATATATCAACAATATAATAAGAAATTCAAATAAATCTATAAGTAAATCACATTTAAATCATACTTTAGATTACCCATGCTTAAGTCAAACTTTTAAGGGACAATTTGTATTCAGATCTTCATAATGTTCATACAATTCAACATATTAGGGCTTAAATCACTTTAAAAACAACAATTAGACTAAGCTCATATATCAATTGAATCAAATAAACAATAATCTAAAAGTCTCATGTTGAAAGTAAGCTCAATTTCATGAAATCAAGTGTAACAGAGTTTGGGGTCTTCATAGTTGAAAGGGACAATGAATCATTCCCAAGTACCTTAACTAATAAGAAGATCAGTAATAAATTAATTGAGGAAGAAAACCCTTCATTATTCTCCAAATGAATCCTTCAAGGCTCACTAGAGAGGAGTTCTTTTGATGAGAGTTTGAATATTCTAAGTGTATGAATTGAATTTGAATCAGAACAAAAGAGTATAAGTATCCTGAAAGGTTTAGGATAGGTTACAAAGTCATAAACAACTCTTAGTCATAGCCAAAAATCACAAGAAAGACATTAATGAAACGAATGTCAAAAGTTGCCAAAGGTACCGTAATAGAGCAATACGGGTCGTGTAGGCGTCACACAGACCGTGTGGCCATTCGTGTGACTTCACTTGCAAGAATTTTCCACTGAAAAAGTTTCGAGATGGTGATTTCATACATAGAAATTTTCTAGACAAACACCCATACTGGACACTATACGACCTGTGTAGGGGTCACACGACTCATGTGGGGTTCATGTTTGAAGTACCTTGGTTAAGATGTAGTTTTCAAGGATGAGGCTTCTTTCATGTGTCACAACATGGCCAATGAAGTGTCACATTATCCGTGTGGTGCTCGGTGATGAATGCCTTCATCTTAAACACTAACTTAAGGCCAAGTACTCCTACACACAAGGCAAAGGGCCACCTCAAGACTATAACGCCCCAGATCTCAAGGCAAGAATTGAGTCTTCTTCATACGCATATGGGGTAAATTTTGGTGGCTTCCAATGTGTTAAGATCATTTTTTAGGTATCCAAAGTTGATTACATGTGGTTTAAAGTCATGAGGCATCTTTTACATTGAGCCAAGACCAAAGGATTTCCAATCGGATAAGTTTTGGTGTGATTTGTAGAAGGCTAAACTTGAAATGGGAAAGTCTCTTAGAACCATAATGTATAAGATAAAAAACTACCTACCAAATTGTATTCCTTTGAATTATCTTTCTATTGCTGCTAATTTTACCTCATTCCGAGTTCGAAAGAAGAAGTTATGACTGTTTTACTAAAGCATGTCTGGGCTTTCAAAAAGGATGGTGGTTAGTTTGACTGCATAACGCACTCGGCGCATCACCAAATAGGTCTCCAAAATGGTCTATAAAGGTTCAAAAATTGTCAAAAATTATGGTCTGGAGGTCCCATTCGATTTATCGCTGAATGGTTTGGCGATGGGACCTCTGGATCATTAATTTTGCCGATTGGACACTTCAAAACACCATTTGTTTGACCTTTTGATGATATTTATACTTTCTAAGATAGGGTTTCGACTTATTATACTCTCACACACTTTTGTAATCTATTGTAGCCCTAATCCTCCCCAAAGTCCTCTCCCAAATCCTCCCCAAAACTTTTCATTCAATCTCAAGACTTTAAGAAACTTTTCTTGGAACTCAAGAATACAAGTGATGCCCCAAGTCGTCCGCATGTTTCCTTCATGAAATCTCAAGATTAAGGTTTATGGATCTTTCATCTATGGGTCCTTCCACCCATGGAGCCCCAAAACCTTTTCTACAAATTTCTCTAAAATTAACAGTTGATTTCTTATAGGTGTTTATTATTACTACTTATATGCATGAGAACATATGTTAAGATTTATTATCTAAAGAGTTGAATTGCATGATTTCCTTTGAAGGGTTTTCTATTATGAAGCTATTTATGATATCCAAAGCTATGAATGTTATTATGCAATGAGATGCTATGGGGTTGATGATTTTATGATATGAGTTTCATGTTTCAATGTCTATATTTGAAAGATGATATGTAAGATTAAGGTAGGTTGATTAAGAGTGATTTAAATTGATGAGTTTCACTATATGTCCTGAAGTATGATTTCTAGATAATGAGGTTTCAATCATATGCTATGAAAATTTATGGAAGGTTATGGATTTTAAAATAGATTTCACATTACCCAAATCAAGGGCTTCACTATTATGATGATGGGTTGCTTTGTATGGTTTGTAAATGGTCATGTTTTACTTCATTCATGTCCTGCGCTCTTGAAGTTTATGATTTTAAGTCTATATGCATAAAACCAAATATTTTTGAATTAAGGATATACGATGGAATGTCTCCTGTGTGATAAAAAAGGGTTTGCTATAGTCACGATCCAAGCCTAGGGCCTAGACCTGACATGATGAATGGGGACCTGAAGGGACCCCAAACAAGCCTCTTAGGATATCAGTCACACATCCATGGTTTTCACGACCAAGCCTAGGGCCTAGATATTACATGGTGAATGGAAACCCAAAGGAGTCCCAAAAAAAGCCTCTTAACATATCAATTACACATTTTTTGGTCGCGGAAGCAATAAAACAACAACAACAGAGTAGAAATAAGGATAAAGGGACTAAAGGATAACTTTAATAGCATATATCATAAAAGAGTCAAAACTCAAGTACAATTACATCATTAGTTCAAACAACACCTCTAAACATTGATTTGAGCGGGGGCCAAGACGTTTTCCAGGCTCACCCTCACAGTATAAAGAGTTCAACATTAGGAAATAACAAAGGCTAGAATAGCATAGCTAATGTCCCCGAACTTTGAGGACTCACCAATAGCTTATCTTCAAGATGACCAACTAGCCATGGGGAGGATGATTGTGAGGAGCTTCAGTTCCTACATGGTAACATCATGTAGGCATAGATTATGCATTAGTACATTTGAATCTACTGAGTATGTAGGATGCAATGCAACAAGTGATAGGCAACATAATCAACATGTATATACATAAGTAAGAGATAGTGTATTAGCAACATGGCATGCATGATCAATTCTTGAATTAAAACATGCTTATATGGAAACATAGTACATCTGTCGGAAGAGACCAACATCATAGACCAAGCAATATAGTACTTGGAATCAAAGGCCTAGCACCCCTTGGAAAGTGATTGAGGTATCTACCTCAACATGGTGGTATGGGCCTAGCAACCCCCAACAAGGTGATTGAGGCCTAGCACCCCCTCAACAAGGTGTGGTCAACTTGCAACATGATAGATAATTTTCATGAAATAAATACATACATACATTCCTTTCATCATCACAAAGTCACTTAACTCATAAGCCATGCAATGGACCTTAAATAACTCAAGAACCCTGTATCGGACATTTTATCAAACACTTGGTGGGTGTCTAATGATAGTTCAAAATCATGTAATTCAAGAGTGAAATCATGTGAGCACACTAATGTAAATCAATCCACCAATACTTGGTAACCCCCTCAAGCAATATACGTTGAAACCCTTCATAAAATCTCAAAATAGATCCAAGATTAAAAGCTCAAAGCATGTTTAAACAGTCACATTTTCATGAAATCCCAACATAGTTTATAGTCAAGTTTGTAGTAAGAAGTACCCACAGATAAATCAACTTGAAAACAAGCAATTTTGTATTGAAAAGAAGGTTGGGCAGCATGGCTAAAAGGACGTAATGATTGAAACCCATATACCTCAACTTTGAAAATTTTCTTGATGAAGATTGGAATGAAAACTTGAAGCTTGAATGAATTCCTTAAGGTACGGAAGTGAGTTTGGGACACTTTTATTTTGGATGAAATATTTGTCCAAGTGTTAAAGAGGGTTTTGGGGAATGCCTTGTATGATATGAAGTAGAAATATGACTAAGTATAGATGTTTTTATGCATGGGAAGGTTTAGGCCAAAGACCTCAAAGCCCTGGATCGAACAAAATAACTGGCAACAAAATCTACTTGTCCATGCCCTGGCGGCGTCGCGCCAGGGTCAAAGATTGATTTGTTTTTCGTAATTTTTTAAAAGTGAAATTTTGATACGGTTGTTCTAAAATTGAGGTTAGACCCATTACCCACTCAATTTTCCCTCTCATAACGATTATGAAGTCAGATTTTCGATATCAAGCACGAATTGTGAAATATATGGAAATTACGTTTATGGGCACTTCCAAGGTACATTTTCAGGCACTTTTTGGGGCTTTTCAATATCTCCCTTTGGGAACATTCGTCCTCGAATGTCAAAGAAACGTATATGAGAGAAATAATCAAGACGAGTTCATCCCAAAACATGAATGGAACAATGCACTTGAACATCATTTCAAAATGTCAACATAAGTGTCAAACCATGAACTTGTCAACATAAACATGAATGCATGTAATTGACATATAGGGGACTTGAATTAGTACCTTAGGCTTGAGTAGAATGGAAGACATAGTGATATCGCTTTTGCATGTTTGCCTCGGCTTCCCATGTGGCACTTTCAACTTGTTGGTTTCTCCAAAGAACCTTGACAGAAGCAACATCCTTGTTCCTCAATCACTTCACTTGTCTATCCAAAATTTCTACCGGGAGCTCTTCATAAGTCAAACTGTATTTCACAACATCTAAAGGCACGATAGAACTTGGGTCACCCATGCACTTCCTCAACAAAGATACATGGAAAACCAGATGAACCATATTAATATCATTGGGCAACTCCAACTCATAGGCCACCTTACCAATCCTCCTCAACACTCTATAAGGA
>JAPFFP010006388.1:0-17608 GCA_026153255.1 Solanum medicagineum
GTGAATGAATGAATTGTTCTTATTTAATTGAATATATATATAAAAAAAAAGTTAATAGGGAATTCTTCCCTTTGAAGAAGACTTTACAAGACATACATATAAAGTAATTAAATTTCAATGCAGACAGTTGATATCAAATATATATATATATATGTATGTTTTTTTTTTTTTTGAAAAAAGATACGCCATAAGATATGTGTTCAGACTTAACAACAGTATTAATTTGTACAGCAGAAAAGCCATTTTTGTCGTTTTATATTTGTCTATTCGCAGGACAAGAAATCCAACAACCAACTTTTCTCATTTATTGAGGGCGGCACGAACGTGGGAACCCACCCATGTTGCTATTTTATGGTCAATAATAATCCCTTTATTTCATATTAATTAAATTTGTAAGATAAAATAAATGTGTTAAAATTTTTAAAAATATAATTTAAATCATATGCTCTTACTATTATTTTTTATAAAATCATAAATATAGTTTACAAGTTATATAATTTATCTTTTAAAATATAAAAATTCAATAATGAAAGGACAAATATGAAAAGATTTATTTATCTTGAATTTTAAACAATTAAACTATTTTGAACAATTGAAAAAGCCCTTAAAATTAAGTTAATATAGAATAGACGGAGTAAAATATATTCACTTTATCCCATTTTACGTGACATATTTTCTTTTTTTAACTCGTCTTAATGTCACTTTACTAGAATTAGAAATAATGTAACTTTAATATTTCTTTTTCTTCCTTAATGAAATACTCCTTTCGTTCATCTTTACTTATCTATTTTATTATTTTGGATTATCGAACAATACTTGTCCAGTTTATAAAGTCAAGAGATAAGTTTACACTTAGTTCCTAATTTACCATTATCATTAATTATAACAACTTCTCTATTACATTTTTCAAGGCATTGTATTTATTATATTTAAATGTTGGTTTGATAAAATTACCCTATTATTTACTATTTCTTAATCTTTGTGTCAAATCAATAGGAAATAAGAAAAGATGGAGGGAGAAAGTAATTTTCGACCATATAAATATTTATGAATAGTTTTAGACTATAAATTTTTACAATCTTTTATTTTTCTTAAACATCGCATCAAATAAAATAATTTGAGTACATATTTGTGTCGTCTTATTTTTTGGATCATTATCTTTGGTATAGTCAAATAAAAGCCTAAAAGGGCACCAAACAAGCACTTCTCAGGCAGCTATTATTAGCTAAGGTCGGGTTGTTTAATTCATTGAATAAATATTATAGATCTAAAATAAAATATATTTTCTTTGTTTCAAATAAATTAAAATTTTAGGCCTTTTTTAATATTTAAAAAATTTGAATTATTCAAAGTTCAAAGTGAATGTTTGCAACTTTTTTTATATTTGTCCTTTCATTTATTGAATTTTTATATTTTCTAGTAGATAAATTATACTACATATTTATAATTTTTATAAAGGACAATAGTGGAAAGTATGGTCTAAATTTTATCTGTGATTATTTTTCTTAATATGTGTACATATTTTTTACGAGGAATATTTTTATTTTCGATATTAGTTGAATTTTATGAATATTCCTTAACTATATTAGTTGAATTTTTATTTTCGATATAAATAATTAAAGAAGTAGTTATTGCACATATTTGTTTACGAGGCCTTACAATCTGATGATATTCATCTTCTCTTGCATTAAACTTGTAAATGAAAAAAATCATTCTCGTTTCCAAAATTAAAGGATGGAGGGAAGTATATGGGCGATGACCCTATCTCTCACATGATCAAGTATAGGAGACAACGTAATTGGTCACAATAAAGGAGGATGCAATTGCGTATCATGATACTCCCTTTAGTAGAGATTAAGTCAATTATTGAATTTTGACATCTTTAAAAAAATATTTAAGAACATAAAATAAAAAATGTTTTTTAGTATTATTTTTTAAAAAATTATTTTCAAATTATTCTTCCAAAAAGTGTAAAGTAGTTAAGGTTCCTTATCAAATAGAAAAGTAAATCTGAATAAAAGTCCCAACAATTTTTTGAACTTTAAAAATTCACTTATCTTGAAATATAAAATTAATGTTCAATAATTCACTTAATAATAACCCCAAAAAATATATAAATTATTTTAATAATTCACTTAATATGAACTCAAAGGGAACAACATCTAAGCCAAGTATGAAAAGGCTCGCTTTTTGAATTAAATTAAGGCACCTTGTGGTCCAATTCTCAAGTGGTCCATAACCTTGCATATAGAAATGATGGGTAAAGTCAGCCACTTGATTTATTTTTAAAAAATTGTCCTCTATCAAAGGGATAATCAATTTTTTTTTTTTAAATGTGGACTCATGACCCTTTTATTAGTGGCTTAGCATGACACTGTCTCAAAAGATACATGGAGCAAAATCGATGCAGAAGTGATCGCCTTAGATGAAATACATATGTCACTCTAATGCAGGATTTCTTAATTGCCTCTCTCATTGTTTCTTTGCACCGCTTCAAGCCTTATTCGATTTCTCTCCTACCTCTTTCTTCTCCTTTTGTTGTGGATCATCAATCGTGTGCCTCTTTGGTGGTGCTGTAGGAAGTCTGCATAGCATACAAAAGTATACCTTCTTTCCTTCAATACTTCCTTTTCTATTTTGATGCTCTTTCCTAATCTCTTCATTCAGGTGTATACTAGTAGAAGAATTTGAGCTTTTGTGGAGCTCTGTGGAGGGTTAGAATCCTGCATTTTAGTTTTGTGGCTCTTTGTATGTAAGTTTTCTCTCCTGTCCACTGTTGTTTGTTCCTCCTTTCTCTTAACCTTTTCTTTTCTTTCAACTGAAGTAACAAGGGTGATTTTCAAGATGCTCCAAGTCTCCTTCTTCTTAAGTCCTTAAGTAGATGCTCATTGTCATGACCCAAGCCTATGACCTCGACATGACACAACGAATGAGAAATCCGAAGACAACCCAAACAAGCCTCTTAGCACATCATGTATGCATCCTTGGTTGCGGAAGTACAATAAGACAATAGCAAGAGTCAATTATCCAAAAAGGGAAGCGGCACTGAGGGAAATCTTTCATAATAATAGAAACACAAGGAGAGTCAAACTCATAAGCATATACAAACATAGTATCCAACAACACCTCTACTTTAGACTGGAGCGGGGGCCAAGACACTTCCCAGGCTCACCCTCATGATAATAAGTATCCAACATGAAGAAGAAGTCTCAGCATAGCATGAATAATATAGATATTGTCCTCGGAGTTGAAACCTCACCAAAGCTTTCTTCAAAGAACTGAACTAGCCACGTGGAGGAGGATGATTGAAATGAGCTCTGGTCCCTACATGGTAATATCATGTATGCATAAAGTATATGTTAGTACTTGGAATGCACTAAGTATGCAGGGTACAATGCATCAAAAGTATAAGCCATAATACTCAGAATGCATAAATATAGGCAATGGATATAATCTTAATATGACATGCATGATCAATGCTTATAATAAAACATACATGTAAAACATTTAACTTGCATAATATATCAAACATATGTAGGAGGAGACCTTAACCGATATAGACCAAGCAAGCTAGTACTTGGAATCCTAGGCATGACCCCCCCTTGATGGGTGACGAGGCATGACACCCCCCCGATAAGGTGATCGGGCATGACACCCCCCCCCCCCCCCCCGGCGAAGTGTGGTCTACTTGAAAAGGTAAACCAAACAAGATAACATGATAACATGAACTAGATGAATCCACTAGCAAAACCCATATAGGAAAATAATATCATCGTATGGTGGCACATAGTTTAGAGACTAAAGACTTTATATAAGGACCCCTTGAGTAGAGCCCCCATCTTAAGCCTCAATCGGTGCTAAGTCTAATCCCACAGAATATTTGAGACAATCATACTTTAATCATAATATGAATAACTTGTAAGAGCCATGATAACTTGACATAAGTAGCTCATTACATGCTTGACCTTTTCTAGTGAGCTTACTTGAGCTTGAATATGAGGGTATAATAATCATTATGCTTGATCCCTTAACTTGATATGAATAGCTCTCAAGAAGATAAAATCTTGAAATGCGGCTCAACTTGTCACTTGCAAAATCATAGATACTTTTCATGAATTTAGTACATGCTTGAAAACCCTTAATAATCATGAAATCATTTGACTTGTAAATCATGTAATTGTTCATCAACAACTTGAGAATTCTTGTCATGTAATTTCATCAAACACATGGTGAGTTCATGACAGTTGTTCAAAATCATGCAACTCAAGAGTATAACAAGAAGGAGTACAATCAATTTGAATCCACCCACCAACAGTGTAGTAAAACCCTCATTTAGGGTATCTTGAAATTCATCTCAAAATTCACAATAGCTCATAGTTTTCATAGTTCACATCGTGCGTAACTTCAATAGATATAAATCAACTCATGGTATGAGATTAAAATGGTATTCATGCATAATCAATCAATACTTTATAAAACTCAACATAATTTACGTTCATAATCAATAATAAGAGATACCCATAAGTAATACAACTTGAAATCTTGCATTTTTCATAAAAAGAGAAGGTTGAGCTCCATGGGTAGAAGGACCCATGGAAGAAAACCCACATATCCTTAACCTTGAATTTCTTTGAAAGAACTTGAAGGAGACTTGAAGCTTGAGATGGGTTCTTGAGTTCTAAAATTGAGTTTGAAATCCTTGAGTTTGAATGAGCCATTTGATAAAGTCTTCGAGAGGTATTAGAGAGGGTTTTGTGAATTTTAGAGTTGAAAAATGACTAAGTATTGAGGATTTCATGTTTATGAACCCAATGCCCTTGGACGAAATAAGAAAACTAAGATTTCCCAATGCCCTTGGACGAAATAAGAAAACTAAGAAAAATCTTACCCTAGTCTGCTTTCAGCCCGCGGCGCGGACCAAACGTGAAGCAAAAATTCACACTAATTCGTGACCAGGTCGTGTCGCACCTAGGGCGCCGAATGTTCTTTGGAAATCATAAATTAGCAAAAATTATTTTTTGTTGTGGGTCTTCTAAATTCTATTTCCCACTCAATTTTTCTCCTAATCAAAAATATGAAGTCAGATTTTTGAAATCATGCACAAATTTTGAGATATATGGAAATTACTATTTTGGGGCATTTCGAAGCACATGATGGGTGTTTCAATACCTCCACCTTGGGAAAATTCGTCCTGGAATCTCAAAGAAACATGCGTAAGAGAAGTAATTATGAAAATTTCAGCCCGACATGAATGCAACAAATGTACGTAAATATCATTTTCAAAAAGTCTCAACATGAATGTCAAAAATCACCATAAACTTGTTACCATGAAAATAAATACATGCAAATATTTGAAATCATAGATGGGACATAATTTATTATCTTCAACTTGAGTAGAGTGGAAGAGATATAGATATCGCTTTTTCATGTCTGCCTCGACTTCCCAAGTGGCACTTTCAACTTGTTGATTCCTCCAAAGGACATTGAAGGATGCTACAACTTTGTTTCGTAACCTTTTTACTTTTCTATCCAATATCTCCACCGGGACCTCCTCATGGGTCAAATTATCTTCCACAACACCACAACTTCTAAGGGCACTATAGCACTTGGGTCACCTACACACTTCCTCAACATAGACACATGGAAGACCGAATGAACCATGTTTACTTTTGTAGGAAACTCCAATTCGTAGGCAACCTTACCAACGCTCCTACAAATTCTATAGGGTCCCACAAATCTTGGGCTCAATTTTCCTTTCTTGCAAAATCGGACCACACCCTTCATGGGTGAGACCTTAAAGTAAACCCACTCATCAACATTAAACTCAAGGTCTCTTCTCTTCACATCAGAATAAGACTTTTGTCTACTTTGAGCAGTCTTTAATCTCTCCCTTATCAACCTCACCTTTTCCAAAGATTTGATAACCAAATCTGGGCCTAACAAATCCATCTCCCCCACATCAAACCACCCAATCGGGAATCTACAATGCCTACCATATAAAACATCAAAAGGAGCCATACCAATGCTTCAGTGGTAGCTATTGCTGTAAGAAAACGTAATTAGTGGAAGATGTTCATCCCAACTGCCCTTAAACTCCAAAACACACGCCTTAAGAATATCCTCAAAAGTTTGGATAGTCCTTTCGGCTTGGCCATCCATTTGAGGATGAAAAATCGTGCTAAGCTTGACCTTGGTACCAAGACCCTTTTGGAAGGATATCCAAAAATGAGAAATGAATTTAGCACCATGTTCCAAAATGATAAACAAAGGTACCACATGCAATATAACCAACTCATGAATATACAACTTGGCATAATCGTCGACACCATAAGTAGTTTTGACCGGTAGAAAGTGAGCTGACTTTGTCATTCTATGCACAATAACCCAAATAGAATCAAAGTATTTTCCAGTCTTTGGCAACCCAACCACAAAATCCATGTTGATCTCTTTCCACTTCTAAGTAGGAATTTCTATGTCTTGTGCTAGGCCACTTGGCCTTTGATGTTCGGCTTTCATTTGTTAGCAATTGTGACACCCGGCTACGAACTTGGAAATATCTCTCTTTATACACTTGACCAATACACCTCCCTTAAGTCTCTATCCATCTTTGTGGAACCTGGGTGAATAGAATAGGATGAATTATGGGCCTCCTTCAAAATCAACTCCCTCATGTCATTAACATTAGGCACACACAACCTACCTTGGTACCTAAGAGAACCATCTCCCCCTTGAGAGAAAACCTCCACTTCACCATCCTTCATCAAAGCCTTCAACTCTAGAAGGCAGGGTCAAGGTCTTGCTTTGACTTGACTTTCTCAATCAAAGAAGATTTGGAAACATCAACAACCACCACACCACCATTTTCAACTTCACCCAACCTAACCACCAACATAGCAAACCGGTGAACTTCTCTAGCCACCTCCTTGTTATCAACATCAATATGAGCTAGCCTACCTATGAACAATCTACTTAGAGCATCGGCCACAACATTAACTTTGCCGGGATGATAGTGCACACTTATGTCATAATCCTTAAGGAGCTTAACCATCTTCTTTGCCTCAAGTTAAGATCTCTTTGTGTGAACACATATTGTAGACTTTTGTTGTCGGTAAACACATCCACATGAATCCCATACAAGTAATGACTCCAAATTGCAAAACAAATATCATGACCGCCAATTCAAGATCATAGGTGGAATAATTTCGCTCATGCACCTTAAGTTTTCTAGAGGCATATGGTATAACCTTTCCATTTTGCATCAAAACGCAGCCCAAACCAATTCTTAAGGCATCACAATAAACCACAAATCCTTTCTAGCCCTTTCGGTAGAGCCAAGATAGGAGCGGAGATAAGCTTGTCTTGCAAAGTATGAAAACTCTTTTCATATTCATCAGTGTAAACAAATTTTTCCTTCTTTTGGGTCAACTTTGTCATAGGGAAAGCAATTAAAGAGAAACCATTCACAAACCTTTGATAGTAACCTGCCAAACCTAAGAAATTCCTAATATCCGTCGAAGTCAAGGGCCTAGGCTAATTCCTTATTATCTTCATCTTCTTAGGGTCCACTTTAATTCCATTACCCGACACCACATGCCCTAGGAATGCAACCTCTTTCAACCAAAATTCACACTTTTCATATTTAGCAAACAACCTCTCATCCCTCAAAATTTGCAACACCACCCTCAAATGATCAACATGTTCTTCTTCACTCCGGGAATAAATCAAGATATCATCAATAAAGACCACCACAAACATATTAAGGTAGGGTTTAAAGATTCTATTCATGAGGTCCGTAAATATTGCCGGTGCATTATGTGACACCCGATAATACTATCCTCACATGTGCCTATGATTCAAGCCTCATTCCTATATGTGGGAAGTGTTTTAGAGTCATAAGAGACCTCTAGTACTTGAATGAGTTCAAGATTTTCTTATAAAGCGAGTTTTAAGTGTTGGATTATGCAAGGGTCAACTTTAAATGATCATAAATTCTAGAACACAAAGAACTAGATAACCCGTGAAATAGTAATGAAATTCCTTTGAATTACCTTTCCAACGCAAGTGGTTTCACCTTATTCCGAGTTCGGAGTCAAACATTATGACCATTTTACTAAAACTTGCCAGTGCAGAGTTACACTATGAAACCTCTATTACGAGTCATAGCTCGGGGTACGAGTCATAGTTTGGGCTCGTAGCAACTTCCAGAGACTCTAAAATTATGCCAAAGGGTTACAGTAGGGGTCCTACGAGTTGTAGTACTATATATGAGTCGTAACGAGGCCCGTAATGGGGTTTTTGACAGCTTTTGAGAAAGGTTATTTTTGTCACCTTTCACCCCTCAACCATTTTGGGACTAAATATAAGTCCTAAAACAGATCTTTAGCCTCATTCTTCTTCTATTTTCACCTAGGGTTTTCTTGAGCAAGGAGAGGAGAAAGGAGAAAGAGTAAGGTTCTTGATCTCACCACAAGAATCCATTGAGGTTTCATTGTTCCTTCAATTCTTAGGTACGTAAGGCTCACTAAAGTGTGATATTTTATTCCTCATACGCCCCTTCAACTTCTTGAGTTAAGATTTGGTAAAGAATTGAGCTTTGAGAAATTATTTCATCTAAATATTGAGATTATGTACTTATTATGAGTTCTCTTGATGTTTTATAGAAATTTGTTACATCATATCATTTCTATATGGTATTGAACTAAAATTTTATATTTGGTAACATGAACTTTAGATTTTATGATTTATGAGAAATTCATGCATATTTTGAGTTGAGGTTGGTTTTGAAGATTTGAGTTGAGTATGTTGAGTTGAGTTTTGAGCATAATTTACTAAGTCTACAAGAGCATGAATTTTTTTAATTAAATTGAGCATTGGATTTAAATGACGTTTTGAGTACATATAGATAATGATGCAAATACATATTTTTTTTTCAGAATATATTTATTGAAGATGATGATGAGATAATGATGAGATGATGATGAGTTGAGTTATGATGATGAATCATCAATGATGACTTAATTGATGATTTGAGCATGTTTTAGTCTAGGGAGGAGTATTGAGCACCGAGTTGGGTGATTCAGGAGCACCCCAGAACTACGTTTGCCAGCGTAGGATGGTCGTTTCAGTATAGTACTAGCGACTTTTGTCCCACAAGTGGACACCCTTTATGGATCCATAACGAAGAGTTGATACGTCCTTTTTCGTGGCATGTTAAGAACGAGTGATGCAACGATATCATATTCGTTGTCCATCACCTAATTATGGGTGGTGGGAGGTGTTTCGGCTGGAGAAACTCCTAAGCAACAGGTTTTAAGCATGGTATTTTAAATCGTATTATTTTTCACTAAGTATATCTTGAAAAGCATGAAATATTTTAAATTTTCATATTGAGCTAAGCATGAGTTGTTGAGTCGAGATAAGTGAGTCGAGTCTTATTCCATGTACTGACGTCCATTCTTGGACTGCATCATTTTATGACGCAGAAAAGAGATAGAGGATTTCATCCCATGCACCGTTGAAGTCTATATCAATACATTCCAGAGTTGGTGAGCCCTCTTTGCATTCCGGAGGAGCTTTTTTATATTCTTACTGTCATGAAGTATTTTTTTATTTTCTTTGAGTTGAGGTGTTCATGGTCTGTCATGGCACCATCTAGATTGTTGAGTAGAGGCTTCATTGACATTGAGTAAGGATTGTCGAGTATTACGTATTCCAAATTTATACATTTGAAACCATGAGTTATTTGATGTTATGTACATTGATGTATTTTTATTCACATGATGTCCTTTTATTTGAGTACTATTCTTCCGCTGTCGAGTTTATGTGACGATGAAGCCAAGTGGTTTTCTCGGGGGCTAGCAATAGTCTTTGAGTACCGGTCACGCCCTAGGATACCCTCCCGGGACATGACAAACTTGGTATCAGAGCACAGTGTTCGAGTGTCCTAGGGAGTCTATGAAACTGTGTCTATAGGAACTTGTTTATGGTTGTGAGGGGCCCACTTCTTTAAATAAAGGACTATTGACATTTAGGAAAAGTTTCCCTTCTTTCAAATTCTAAATCATGCAGTGGAGGTATTCCCTAAGAAATCTATGATGATTCGTGTGTTGTTCTAAACCTTTCGCCTATGCCTTGTCCATGAGATGATAAAGATAGTAATGTTCAAACTCTTATAAATGAGATCCTCTGTAGTAGAGTAATTCGAATGGTAGAGAGACTGCACTAGGCTTGAGAGAAGCCGGCTAGTGTGCTAAGTTGATTGGCAAGAAAGAGTGTGCTATTATTCATATGAATCGTGTGTTTGAGTTACCTATAGATGTAGGGAGAAACTTATGTATCTACAGAGTTTAAGTTGCTACCTAAGAGTGTGATTTGGAGGTCTTGTAAACCATAAGTAGAGTTGTTACCCCTATGCTAGAAGGATGATGAGAGAGAGGAGGTGACCAAATAGTGAGAGTTATGGTTGATTGAGACATGAGTTATGTGTCCCTTAGCTAAGTGAGGTATTGGTGAGTGGATTCCCATAAGTCTTGGGCAATGGGTAGTAAATATCTTTTGATGTTTATGATGAGGTATGGAGGAAGAGTTCTTGTTATGATGAGTTAGAGTGGCTCAAACTAGTAAGAGGTTTAGGTAAATGTGTTAGGGCTCTGGATGTTGATAGCTTGGGAGGACTAAAAGTAATGATTTTGATGTGGGTTGGATCCTACAAGCTAGTCTATGAACTATAGGTGATACTACGGGTCGTAGAGGAGCTTCATCGATTGAGAACCATGAAAGTGAAAAGTTGAGGAACTTCTGCAAGTTGACTTACGAGGTACTGGGACAAACTGTATAGGGAACCCGACCTATAGATTGTATCTCATGGGCTGAATTGTTAGTTTTATGAAGAGTGTGACATGTTTTCAAGGTTATAGATCTAAACTGCGCTTATGATTCTGGAGTGAGAGCCCTATGTGATTTATGAGTTATGAGCTTAGTGAGATAAGGAGGTATTGATAGAGCATTAGCTATGTGATTTTAGTAGACCTATGTTCTTAGATGGTTACCTAGTAAGTAATAAGTTAGTGTATTATAAGAGGAGTGTGTGAAGTAAAGTCATAAAGCTTGAATTTGAAGGAGCGATATGAAGAAGGAGATAACAATATGAAAGTGATAGTCTTAGTTGAAGGTTTTCTCTAAGGGTTTTGCTATATTTTATATTCAATGTTAAGATATTATCTTGCAACGAGTGAGATGCTATGATGTAATGTAGAGGTACCCCATACATAGAGATAGTGAATTGAGGACAGGACACTAGATGAGAGGGAGCATAAGATGGGTATTCGCGATACAATAAAGTTGTATGAAACTATAAGTTATGACTTTCTATGAGAATTTAGATAGTCTAGTTGAGTTGTCAATGTAGAGCAAACTAGTGTAAGCATTCTTTGTTGCCTTTAGTAACTAGGTCAATGGGGATTTATGTATGAATGATGATGAGTCTCGCCGTGTAATCCAAGACTTCCCTAGTCATATATATTGGAGCTTAGAAGTTGAATGTAAGTAATTTTGACTGAGAGATAAGATGATAAGAGTGATATAATGAGATTATGCATGCTAATAAGAGTAGTAGGTATAGAGGATGAATACAGAGCTAGAAGGAAGTTAAAAGTCGCATCTTAGAAGAAGTTCTAATAGCTATTTTACATCATTGAGTATAGCACAACAAGAGAATTTGAGATGTTAAGGTGAATGGTGATACCCCAAGATCTGTAGAGCACTACGCTTATAGCTTAGTAAAGGGAGATGATTCGTAGATTTAGGAGGAGGACCTTTGAGCCAAGGGGGAGATCGGGAGTTAATTAACCAAAATGAATCTTGAGTCTTGATAATGATGAGTTGATCAGGATAAGATTAACCAAAATGAGTCTTGAGTCTTGATAATGATGAGTTCATCAGGATAAGATGTTGATGATAATGGATGAGTTATTGTTGATGAGTGAGTGTGGATGTTTTTTGACGTGATGATAATGATATCCTCCTTTGATTAAAATTGTAGACGTAGAGAAAGAGAAATATGAGACGTCGTGATGTGGTGCAAATAAGTAAGAGTAGATTAGAGTGTCTCTAGGCAAGAGCATATTTGTGTACCTTTAAACGAGAAGGTCACTCAATGACGGATGTAGAAGTGTTGAGTAGGCTTGATAATTCTCTGGTATAGTTAAAGTGGTTAAATAATAGGCTTGAATTTGTGGATGTCACTATATGAGTGATTAGAGAAAGCTATCGATGACTTTGAGTGAGCTTTTTAGATAAATGCAATAGATGTAGTGGTGGAGGAGTAGTCTTCTATAAAGGAAATTCTTGAGGAAGTATGGAATTTGAGTTGAGGGTTAGCTTTGTAAGAGTATGATCATCTTAGGAAAAGCACTTTGGGGCTTAGAATTAGGCTTGGACGGAATAAGAGGATGTAAGAGGAAGAGATTTGAATAGAAGCTTTAAGCTTTAAATTGATGATATAATGCCATGAAGGGAAGCTTAGTTGAGATGAGGTGTGAGATTGGGTGTTACCCATGGAGTGTTATTCACCTTGATGATCCCATTATCAATTAGAGTTGAACTCACTTTCGAGGTATGCGAGTGATTTGAATTGAGTGTATTTCGACTTTCCATTCACACTTGATGAAGAGGATGTTGAGGGATATTCCTATCCTTGACATAATCGATGTTTCCATTCTTGCGTTGGTGTGTTAATTCTTGAATCTGAGTAGAGTTTATTGAGGTCGATGAAGACTTAAGAGTTGGAGTTGTTGGGTGAGTGTTGAGATGAGTCTCGAGTACTTTCGTGCCTTGATGCCCATCCTTACTCATCATTCGAGGACAAATGATCCCAAGGGGGAGATATTGTAACACCCCATAATTCTATCCTCATATGTGCCTATGATTCAAGCCTCATTCCTATATGTGGGAAGAGTTTCAGAGTCATAAGAGACCTCTAGTACTTGGACGAGTTCAAGACTTTCTTATAAAGCGAGTTTTAAGTGTTGGATTATGCAAGGGTCAACTTTAAATGATCATAAAATTCTAGCACACAAAGAACTAGATAACCCATAACATAGCAATAAAATCACTTTGAATTAGCTTTCATACGCAAGTGGCTTCACCTTATTCCGAGTTCGGAGTCAAACGTTAGGACCATTTTACTGAAGACTACCAATGCAAAGTTACACTACGAAGCTTCTGTTACGAATTGTAGGTCAGGGTATGAGTCATAGTTTGTGCTCGTAGCAACTTCCATAGACTCCGAAATTGTGCCAAAGGGTTACGAGTAGGGTCCTACGAGTCATAGTACTGTATACGAGACGTAACGGGGTTTTTGACAGCTTTTGAGAAAGGTTATTTTTGTCAATTCCCACCCTTTCCTTTCAACCCTCAGCCATTTTAGGACTAAATATAAGTCATAAAATAGATATTTAGTCTCATTTTTCTTCTATTTTCACCTAGGGTTTTCTTGAGCAAGGAGAGGAGAAAGGAGAAAGAGTAAGGTTCTTGATTTCACCACAAGAATCCATTAAGGTTTGATTGTTTCTTCAATTCCCAGATATATAAGGCTCACCAAAGTGTGATATTTTGTTCCTCACATGCCCCTTCAGCTTCTTGAGTTAAGATTTGGTAAAGAATTGAGCTTTGAGAAATTATATCATCTTAATATTGAGATTATGTACTTATTATGAGTTCTCTTGATATTTTATAGAAATTTGTTGCATCATATCATTTCTATGTGGTATTGAACTAAAGTTTTACACTTGATAGCATGAACTTTAGATTTCATGATTTATGAGAAATCCATGCAATTTTTTGAGTTGAGGTTGGGTTTTGAAGATTTGAGTTGAGTATGTTGAGTTGACTTTTGAGCATAATTTACTAAGTCTACAAGAGCATGAGTTTTTTTTATGAAATTAAGAATTGGGTTTAAATGACGTTTTGAGTACACATTGATGATGATGCAAATACATATTTTTTTCAAAGTATATTCATTGAAGATGATGATGAGATAATGTTGAGATGATGTTGAGTTGAGTTATGATGATGATGAATCAATGATGACTTAATTAATGAGTTGATGAGTTGAGCGTGTTTTAGGCTTGGGAGGAGTATTGAGCACCGAGTAGGTTGATTGAGGAGCACCCCAGAACTAGGTTTGCCAGTGTAGGATGGTCGTCTCAGCATAATACTAGGGACTTTTGTTCTGCAAGTAAACACCCTTTATGGATCCACGAGGAAGAGTTGACTCGTCCTTTTTTTGTGGCACGTTAAGGACATGCGATGCAATGATACCATATTCGTTGTCCATCACCTAAATATCGGTGGTGGGAGGTATGTCGGTTGGAGAAACTCCCAAGTAACAGGTTTTAAGCATGGTATATTAAATTGCATTATTTTTCATTAAATATATCTTGAGAAGCATGAAATATTTTAAATTTGCATATTGAGCTGAGCATGAGTTATTGAGTCGAGATAAGTGAGTTGAGTCTTATTTTCTTGAGCTATTTTACATACCAGTATATTCCATGTATTGATGACCATTCTGGGCCTGCATTGTTTTATGATGCAAATACAAGAGATAGAGGATTTCAACCCATGCACCATTGAAGTCTATATCAGTACATTACAGAGTTGGTGAGCCCTCCTTGTATTCCGGAGGAGCCCTTTTATCTGCTTACTGTCATGACGTATTTTTTTTATTTTCTTTGAGTTGAGGTGTTCATGGCTTGTCATGACACCATCTAGATTTTTGAGTAGAGGCTTTATAGACATTGAGTAGAGGAATGTCGAGTATTATGTATTCCAAATTTATACATTTGAAACCATGAGTTATTTGATGTTATGTACATATATGTATTTTTATTCACATGATGTCCTTTTATTTGAGTACTATTCTTCCGCTGTCAAGTTGATATGACAGTGACGCCAAGTGGTTCACTCGGGGGCTAGAAGTAGTCTCTAAGTGTTGGCCACGCCAAGGGTACCCTCTTGGGGCGTGACACATTAGTCAAGCCAAAAGACATTACCATAAATCTAAAATGCCCATACCTAGTCTGAAAAGCCATCTTGGGTATCACACTCCCTCACCTTCACTTGGTTCTATCTGGATTGAAGATTAATATTAGAAAAGTGACTAGCCCCTTGTAGTTGATCAAATAGGTCATCTATCTTTGGTAGAGGGTACTTGTTCTTTATAGTGACTCTATTGAGTTGCCGGTAATCGATGCACATTCTAAGAGAACCATCCTTTTTCTTTACAAACAATACTAGTGCACCCCAAGGTAACTTGCTAAGCCTTATGAAAAATCCTTCTCCAATAATCTATCAATTGATCCTTCAACTCCGCCGGGGCCATACAGTAAGGGAGAATGGAAATGGGTGGTGTATAGGGGAGGAGGTCTATACCAAAGTCTATTTCCCTTTCGGAGGAACATCGGGAAGCTCTTTGGGAAAGACATCGAGAAACTCATTGACCACCGGAACCGACTCAATAGGAAGGACTTTAGACTCAACATCTCTAACCCTTACAAGATGGTAAATGCAACCTTTAAAAATCAATTTTTGATCTTTAAGACAAGAAATGAATCTACCAGTTACCACCACATTACAACTTTCCCACTCAAGAATGGGTTCATTAGGGAATCGGAATCTAACTTTACGGGTCCTACAATCAATGGAAGCATGATATGCATGCAACCAATCCATCCCAAGAATGATATTGAAATTCATCATGTCAAGTTCAACAAAATCACAAGGTGAGACTTTATACAATACGTACACAGGACAATCTCTACATACTCTTTTAGCAATAATGGACTCACCAATGGGGGTAGACACATCATAAGGTTCACACAACAATTCGGGGCACACATAATGTTACTGGCAACAAAATGGCTAATGAAAGAAAGAGTGGCACTCGGATCTATCAATGCATACACATCATAATCATAAATCGTTAACATACTGGTGACAACATTGGGCACCTCATCCATTCCTTGCCTTCCTTGGAGAGCATAGAACCTATTTTGCCTTGGAGTACCCCCTTGTTGGTCTACTTTTGCCTTTTGACCCACATTAGCACCTTGGCCTTGAGGAAGACCATCTCTACCGTTATGTTGAGCATGTGGACAATCAACAACCTTGTGACCCACTTCAGCACAACTAAAGCAAGCATTAGAGTTCTTCAAACATGGACCACCATTGTTTCTCCCACACTTTTGGCACTTAGGATTAGTCATCCCACCATTTCCACCTTGAAACCTTGGGTTAGACACCCCATCATTTGTAACCTCTTGTTAGGAGCATTGGAGGACCCTTGGCCTTGGAATTCATGGTCTTGTTGAAATAGGCTATCCTTAGAACCTTGGAAACTACCCTCAAATTGAGCCCTCTTGGACTCCCCACTTCTTCTCTTCTTAAGTTTTTCCCCCTCAAGTTGTTCGGCATATGTTATGAGCCGAGAAAAGTCCATATAACTCACTAGCATGGCAGTATAGCACTCTTCATTCACCAAGTCAGAATCTCCCGACACAAACTTGTTCATCCTTGATCTAGGGTTGACAATCAAATGAGGACCATACTTTGAGAGCTTGTTGAACTTGATGGCATACTCTCTCACACTCATAGAACCTTGCTTAAGATTCATGAACTCCATCATTTTAGCCTCTCTCAACAAAATTGGAAAGAATTGGTTGAGGAAGGCGGCCTTGAACTCCTCCTAAGGAATAACATAAACATATCTCCTCTCCAATTTTCATTGAGTCAACAAAATTTGAGCCACACCTTTGAGTTGGTAGGCCGCTAATTCTGCCTTCTCCTCCGAATTTACCCCCAGGATAGATAGCACCTTATACAACTCATCGATGAACTCTTGGGGATCTTCCTCCGCCTTGGACCCATGAAACTAGGAAGGGTTCATCCTTGTGAATCTCTCATCATTGACGCTAGAGTATGAGCATGAGGAGCTTGGGCTTATTGGTTCATTTGGTTGGTAATAGCATGGGCCAACATAGTGATGACATTTTGGATCTCATCTTGGGCCATCCCTCCATCTTGAGGAGCTTGAGGAGTGGGAGGGGCCGGTTGCTCCTCGGGTGGATAGACTCTCCTTTGTCTCCCTCTTGGTAGCAGCATGATCTAGAATAGAAAAAGAGCATTCATTAGGGGGGAAGCCTTATCTTTACACCTAATGCACGATATAGATCATGAAGAAGTGAAACACCTAAAACGCCTCATAGCCTCCTATTCGCAATTGTGGTGTACTTCACAACCATGAATAAGAGGCAGGCCAAGTCCAACCAACTTGGAGCCCCAAAAGGCCCAAATGAAAGGACAAAGGAGCTGCATCACCTACTCAAGGAAATAAGGCTGAGAACGCCTCATTAGGTCGGCACATATCACCTTTTAAAAAGAGCCAAAGCAGCTCCCACAAGATCATCATTCACTTGGACTCACAAACAAAAACAGATTTCCCTTCAAAAGTTCTCTCAACTTTCTCCACCTTACTAAGCGACTAAGCAACTATTCTAGGATTCTTGGAGAAGCCCTACACATTGAATTAAGTGGTAAGTAAGTTTAAACA
>JAPFFP010006399.1:0-17608 GCA_026153255.1 Solanum medicagineum
AAAAAAGGAGAAAATGATGGATACGGCGAAAATATGACTTTAAGTATATTTTAAAGTAAATAAATAAATAAAATTTATCAGCGATAATAAAAATTTACTTCTTTTTTAAGAGCCAAAAAAATGAGAAAAAAATGAAAAGTAATAAAAAAAAAAGATCACTTAACCATTCAAAAAATAAAATTAGTATGGATTAAAATGATAATAATAGTAAAAAAATCTCATAAAAGTCTTTTATTATCTTTTTTTTTTGAAAATTTTTGAGGGGATTTAACTAATTAAATACGGCGAGCCAAAATTGGGTGTCAACAGATTGCCCCTTTCTTTTACCATGGATGAGAGTAATGAAGGCGTGGACAAAGAAATATTGACACAATCCAATTTTGACCAACCAAAACAATCTTTTGGGCAACAACTTGGCATTATTATGGAGTTATGGCCGAACTCTGGTTTCTGAGTTGCCTACATATCTCAGGCTTCATGAGAAATCAGGCCATATGTAGTTCGAGAGGGCAAAACTATAGCAAATTTTGATCGAATTCAAAATTTGCTGCAGTTTCGAATTATGGCAATATTGAATTTTCTTAAGTGATGGAGTAGGAAAATGTTAGTACAAAAATAGCCATACTCAGCTAAGGTAACTCAGATATATTAGGTCGGTGTAGTGCTAATGGCTAACTGGGAGAGAGAAATGCTCTGTGGCATTTCTACAAGAAAACTTTGATGGAGAGGAAATTCTTTTTTTTAATACCGAGTTATGGGGATCCCGAGCCAGGAAAGTTAAATAAGGAATTGAACCTGAATTTCTGAAAATCAAGTCCAGTTGAGTTCTGAAAGCGAATCCTTGACGTAACTAGGGATGTTTGACATTCCACTAGCTTGCCCTAGTTTGCTGCTAAGATAGAGTTCCACGTTGTGATGTGTTGTCCTGCAAAAAAGGTAAAAGGGTGAAAAAGTACCTATTGTGGTTCGAAATTATAAATGAAAGTAATAGTGTAAAGAGTAGAGTCTATATATTCAAATGATCGTTGATGTCTTTGTCTTGTGTCGCTAAAGTAGCTTGTAATGTAGAGGCCTTTGATTGGCGAAGCTGCTATAATGTAACGCATTTGTCTGGTGAGTCAAAACTTGCAATGTAAAGCCTCCGACCGGCAGGGTATTTGTACTGCCTACATCTGGCGACGTAAAACTTATAGTGTAAAGCCTGTATCTAGCTGTGTAAAACTTGTAAAGTAAAATCTTGTATCTGGCTATGTAAAACCTGTAAAGTAAAAGCCTGTATCCGGCTGTGTAGAACTTGTAAAGTAAAAACATGTATCCAGCTGTGTAGAACTTGTAAAGTAAAAACCTGTATCTGGCTGTGTAAACTTGTAAAGTAAAACCCTGTATCTGGCTGTGTAAATTTGTAAAGTAAAAGCCTATATCCAGCTACGTAATACTTGTAATGTAAAGCCTCCACTTGGCGAGGCGATTCTAAGGTAACGCCTGTATCCGGCGCTATAAAACTTGTAATGTAAAACCTCTAGCTAGTAAGGAAATTGTAATGTAATGTAACGCCTGTATCTGGCGGTGCAAAGCTTGTAATGTAAAGCCTCCACTTAGTGAGGCGATTGCAATGTAATACCTGTATCTGGCTGTATAAAATATAACTGCAAGTATATGACGAGGTTGCTAGCGTGCATGCCCCTGATCCATGGAGCTTTGATGGTTTGCCATATTATGGTCTTTGACCAGTACAGGCTTCGATTGGCGAAATCTCAAGATGTTTGTACCGCCTCCAAATGGTGGAGTTTGAATGGTGTTTGCTATGTATAACCCTCAATTAGCAGGGATTGGAGGGTGCTTGCTATATATACCCCCTCTAATTTGTAGAGTTTGTATAGCGCCTGCGATGTGTAGCCTTCGATTGGTATTGAAGATGTTTGCTATATTCCTCCTCCAATTGGCGGAGTTTGGAGTGTTTGCGATGTACACACACACACACACACACACACACACACACACACACACACACACACACACACACACATATATATATATATATATATATATATATATCCTCCAATTGGTGGAGTCTAAATGGCGTCTACGATGTGTAGCCTTCGGTCGAAATTGAAAATACTTGCTATATGCATCCTCCAATTGGCAGAGTTTGGACGGCGTTTGCTCTGTACAGCCTCCGAGTGATGGAGTTTGAAAGATGTTTGATATGTACAGCCTCCCAGCTATAGAGTTTGAATGATGTTTGGTATGTATAGCCTCTAAGCGATAGAGTTTGAGCAACTAGATGTAATTTTCCAGTTAGCAAATTTTTTTTTCGACATAGTTAGGTGGTGATTTCCCTTCGGCGGGGATTATTCTATGCAATTTTTGTCTCCATTTGGTGGAGTTATTCTTGGTTAAAAAAAAGTTATCCTATTTGTTCTATAGGGGCCCCTTTTGTCCTTTTGATCCGGATCTCAACTATACCTGCAAAGATTTAAAATGGAACCTTATTAGATAGAAAACATATAGCGTATCAAGAAAGTAAATAGGGAGAAAATATTTTGTCTTATGCTTGGAATAAGTCGAATGGCGTCTCTAGTCGTGTCCCCAAGACTTGATGCTAGCTTCCTTGATTTTCTGTCTTCCTGCGCTCAAAGAAATATTTTTAGTTTGGGATGGTGTTTTCACTTGTGTTGACTCACAAACTTTAACTTCATCATCGAAAACCTTCAATATTTCTTCGATCCGCCCTCAATCTCTTCTCCCAGAGCCTAGGTAGGTAGAACAGTAGAGAAAGATTTTGAAAAATAATAGCATGTTATATACATATACATATACATACACACACACATATAGTAATCCTTAATCATTCTAAGGTATGACATGTTTCGAGATCCATCGAGCTTCTGTATAACCAAATGTAGTTCTTCTCTCATTCTTATCTTCTGATGATGCTTATCTGAACCTTCTAGTGATTTGTTGCTCTTCAACAATGCATAATTAAGGAGGGTTTCCTATGGGTATGACTGAACCTTTTAAGGTTACCTACGTATCCCCAAACGGGAATCAAGTCTATGTGTAGTTCATGTAACACCCCATAAAATTACTAAAACGCCCCTAAAATACATCGTGCACACAACACGTCTTCCCAAGCTCTGATGAAAAATCCGAGACCGGATTTGTGATCAGCACGAAAAATCAAGTCAGGAAATGGTCTCGACCCGAATTAAAAAAGCCGGGTCAATTTTCGAAATGCCCAATTTTGGGCAGAAACAATGAGCTTTCCGTGCCCCCTCCGCAACGCGCTAGGGGTGCGGAGCTACACTTAGGATTTTTTTTCTTATTTTTCGACGAGAATTGAACGTATGCGAAAGTTCACCAAAAACACTAGTGTGCAGGAGATTTTTTTTCCTTTGATTTCAGGAAGGGCAATTTTGTTCTTCCTAAAATATTTTAACATTCCCAAAACATATTTTCAAGGATATTTTGTACAAAAGAGTTTTAAACGCATAAATTTTCTAAGTCTTTTACGTAAGTCCGGGAGAAGAAGAGGAGAGAAAGAGTAAGGGTTTAAAGAGACCTTCCAATTTCTTTGAAGAATCTCCATTCCCAGGTATGTAAAGGCTACCCAAAATCATGAAATTGCTCTTCCATGTGCCAATGTATAGCTAGAGGGAAAGATAAATGTCTAGAAGTCTTGAATTATAATTTCTTGAAAGTTCTTGAATAGTGATATTAAATTCCCTGATGTTATCTTGAGTTCTTGAATATATTCATTAAACTATACTTTCATATCCTAAATTGATGATCATCATGCTTAAAGTTTATTGTATACTTACATACTCATGTGATTGTGATTTAAACTCTTACGAATTCTCTCTGTAAAGACTTGAATAATGAACTTAGGGGGATGTCTAGAGCCTTGATTGTCTTAATGTGATGTTTGACTGAGTTTGAGTCCTGAGGTGAGAGTGTTGATGACTGTGACAGCTGAGAATAACATTGATAGAGTTGAATGAATATATTCCCCTTGAATTTGAAAAGATAAATTTGCCCGTAGAGGTTGGGTGATGAAAGTTCTTGATGGATTGCTAGACTTATGAGCATATTGAGTCCTAGGAGGAGTATTAGAACCGAAATGGGTAAGAGTGAGTCTCACTCATACCCATTAACTACGTGCCCAGCATAGGAGAGGATTGGACCGTGAAAGCGTATGTTTCCTTTGTGCCAAAAGAGGACTTGACAGACCTTTGGATCCACTGACAGACTCGGCCGTTACCCCAGCAAGGTACTGGATGGATGTGGCAATGACATCTCTTCTTTGTATCACTACCGGCTCATAGGTAGTGGTTTTTGGTTATAGACACTCCCAGATAGGTTTCATGATGATAGAACTCCGACGTGATGTGAATGTCTGATGTTGACAGATAGTGAGGTGATAGAGTCTTATCCTTTATTCTGAGGTGAGGTTGAGTGATTGAGTAGTGACTGCATTTGTTTCCTTTTCTTTAGCCCATTTTACATACAGTACATTCCACGTACTAACGCCCTTCTAGCGCTGCATCGTTTTATGATGCAGATTCGATAGACCGAGGACTTCAGTAGTTCAATCGTTGATTTTCAGAGCACTCTATTCCAAATAGTGGTGAGTCCTCCCTACATTCGGAAGATGCTTATTTTCTTGTTGGACAGTCTTTTACTTGATTTTGGGTACCATCTCAATAGTATAGAGGCTTCATAGATGCAGATGTTGATGTGGATGTTGGGGGTTCTTTCCCTCTCTTTTCCTTACATTCAATTTTTATTTGGTATTCTATTTCTTCTATGATAGATTGAGCCCATGATTAGAATTGTATTACTATTATTATCTTATTTCTTCCACTGATGAATTGACTGAACGAAGGTAAATGGGACTAGGTGGTCCGCTTGGGGACTAGAAATAGTCTCCAAGTGCCAGTCACGTCTAGGGTACCCTCCCGGGGTGTGATAAACTTGGTATTAGAGCCTAAAGTTTGAGTGTCTATAAAGTCGTGTCTAGTAGAGTCTTATTTATGGTTGTGTTGTGCACCACATATCATAAGCAAGAGGCTATAGGATATTAGGAAGTGTTACCCTTCTACTATGATATTATATCATGCTATAAAGTTAACTTGTGAAATCCTGCCTTTAACTTGTGCGTTTTATGGTTACAGAAAACGCTGCCCAAGAGAACAGTCGTTCAAAGAGATCCCCAGCTCCCGTTGCTAAGAATACCCAACCGGAGGCTCTAATGCAATCTGAGGAGAAGAGACGGGGACACCTCGCTAGGACTGGCGAAGTCCCTCAGGCACCCCCTGCTCAACCCCAGCCAGCTCCCACTACGAGGCAGAATTTAGAGGAGCCATCGCCATGCTGACTCAGTTGGTGGCCTCCCAGGGAAATAGCCATGGTTTGCAGGCTCCTAGTTCTGAGATTTGAGAAATTTTACTACCCTAACTTTGAATCTTTGTTTTCATCATAAGGTCTTATTATATCACATGTGATAATTGCTATATTGCATGAGTATTAATATGAGACTTACACATATATTTCATACTTGATAGCATGAACCCTAAATCACATGATTTTATGAAATTATATTCATAATCATTGAATATCTGAGTTGATGTATATTGAGCATTTAGAGTTGAGTAATTTGAGCATGACTGAGTATGAGAAGCATAATGCATTGAGTCGCATATATTACTACATATGAGTATTTTGCTTGTACTACCTGAGGATTCATGTTGAGTGAGTCTAAATGACCGTTGAGTTTGAGTTGAACTTGATGCTTTGCATTGATTGAATGAGTTGATGAATGATTGAGATGAGATAACCCAAAAGGGTTGAGTTTTGATTTGGTTGATGAGTCGAGCATATTTAAGTGTTGGGAGGAGTATCGAGCACTGAACGGGAAGCAACTATACATCTACTTTAACCCACAAAACTATGATGCCAGTATAGGATAGTCATTAAAGCTCGTTCTGACGATCTAGTCCCACAAGTGGACATTTATTATGGATCCATGAGAAAGTTGATCACCCTTTTCCATGGTAAGTTAAGGGTGGGCGTGGCAACGACGTCGAATTCGTTGTGCATCACCTAATTAAAGTTGGTGGGATGAGGATGTCGGTTAAGAGAAACTCCTAAGCAACATTGATTGAGCATGAGATTTCAAACTGAGTTAATTTTACTTAGTACATTTTTAAAAAAAGACATGATTTACTCTTAAACTTGCATACTGAGTTGAGCATGATTTGTCAAGTCAAGATGAGTGAGTTGAGCCTTATTTTCTTAAGATACTTTAGATACCAGTATATTCCATGTACTGACATCCATTTGGGATTGCATCATTTTATGATGCAAATACAGGTGATAGAGGGCTTCAACCACGCATTATTGAGGTCCAGATCAGTGCACTTCTAGAGTTGGTGAGCGCTCCTTGTCTTTCGGAGGAGTCCTTTTTATTCTCTGTTTTGACCTAGTACTTTTCATTCTTTGATTGAGGTGCCCATGCCTATCATGGCACCATCTAGACTTGTTGAATAGAGGCTTCGTAGACACTGAGTATAAGATTGTTGAGTATTTTGTGTTCTCAATTTATTTACTAAGTACTATGAGTAGTTGAGTTGCATTTTTTTTTCATATAATGCCTTCCTATTTGAGTTATTCTTCTGCTGTCGAGTTGATGTGATGGTACGGCCAAGTGGTTCTCTTGGAGAATCAACAATGGTTCTTCAAGTGCCGGCCACGCCAATGGTACCCTCCTGGGGCATGACATAGTACTTAGTCGAGTTCAAAACTTTCCTATAAATTGAGTTTTTAGTGTTAGATTATGCAAGGATCAACTTTAAGATGATAACTCCTAGCACACAAAGAACTAGATGTCCCATCACCTACCAAATGAAAGACCTTTGAAATAACTTTCCAATGCAACTTGTTTTACCTCATTTGGAGTTCAAAGTCAAAAGTTATGGTCATTTTACTGAAGACTGACGAAGCACAGTGGAATTACGAAACCTCTTTACGGGCTGTAAATTGAAGTACGACCCGTCTACTAACTCGTGGGAAAATGTCCTGAAACTTCAATTTCTGGTTCCAGACTTTACGAACCCATCTACGGTTGTAGAACCTTATTAGGTCGTAGAATTGGCTCGTAAAAGTGAACTAGAGACCCCAAAATTTGGCCAAAACTTGACGGAAGGGTCCCTACAGGCCGTGGAACTTTCTACTGGCCGTAATGGGCCTATAGATGACTTTTGACATCTTTTTAAGAGAGGTTATTTTGGTCCTTTTTCACCCTTTCAAAGCCTAAAATTAACATTTTTACACCTAAATAAAGTCCTAAACATGTCAGTTTAACAATTTTACGCTAAATCACTCTCTTAAAACGTAGAAACAAGGTTTCAAGAGAGAAAAGGGCTAGGGTTTGAAGACAAACTTGAGAGTTCTTCCAAGATACTTCAAGGTTAAAAACTTCTAAGTATTTAAGGCTAACCAAAACATTGATTCTGTTCTTTTATGTGCCCCATAACCCAGATTGATAGTGATGTGAGTAAATTGAGTCTCCCATGAATGTTTTTTGAAGGTTTTTCTTAATGTACTTCTACATAATCTTGCATGAATTACTGTTTTTATGATTTATTTACTTGAATTAGATGATTTTACCTTACTATACGAACCCTAGCATGATTTTTTATTATTTTTAAATATTTTACTTACATGAGCATGCATGAGCATAATTTGAGCCTAAAGAGTCTACAAAATCCCAAGGCTTTATATCTCCATTTGTTCTCCTCAATGCCATGAGTTAGAACGATGCATGATTGGGTCCTTATGAGTCAAGAGTTGAACCTTAAAAGGATGTAACCAAAAGGGTTGATAGTTGATGTGATGAGTTGAGATGATGAATGTCCAATGAGACTAGATGAATGAGTTAACCATAGGGTTGATATCTTATGAGCGTATTGAGTCTTGAGAGGACTATTGAGCACCGAATTGAGTAAGAGTTAGTCCAACTTAAACTCAATAACTCCGTAGCCGGCGTAGGAGAGGATTGAATCATAAAGCCGGTTGTTTCTTATAGTCTCAAAATAAGGACTTGATGTTACTTATTTTTAGATCCATTGATGGGATGTCCTATACCTCCAACAGGGTATTGGATGGATATGGTAACGACATCACTTTGTTGTGTCATCACTGGCTCATAGGTGATAGTTGTTGGTTAGAGAAACTACTAATTATGCCTTGATAGTACTCTGAGTGGATGATACATAGATGATGGATGAGTAGTCATTGTCTAAATTGCATTCTTACTTTATACTCTTGACATGATCATTGAGTTTCCTACTTCTTGAGTTGAGCTATTTGAGTTGATGTATTCTTCCTTTATATATTTATTTCTACCATTTTATATACTCGTACATTTCATGCACTGATGTCCATTTGGGCCTGCATCTTTCATGATGCAGAGACAGGCACTAGCGGTAATCAACAGGCGCCCCGTTGAGGACCTAATTTCTTTTAGTTGATTAGTGAGCCCTCCCTTACATTCGGAGGACATTATTTTTCTTTTCTAGCTTTGAGTTTAGACTTATTTCATTTTAATTTTGAGGTAGTCATGGGTCTGTCATTGGCACCAGTTATTCAGATGTCTAGAGGCTTCATAGGCTAGATTGTTAATGTGATTGGATGTTATTATGGACTAGTTTCCTTCACACTAATCTTACTTAGTTGGTGGATAGAATGTTTGGCCTTTGGTCTTTGATTTTCATTTTGTCATTACGATTCAATTAAGTATCCTTATTCCTTGATGTTTTCCATTATTAGATTGTCATTGAACGAATATTATGAGGCCGAGTGGTTCGCTTGGGGCTAATAATAGTCTTCGAGTGCCGGTCACGCCAAGGGTACCCTCCCGGGGCGTGACATATAAGATTTGGAAATGTGAAATGGACATTTAATTTTAAATAAACTGAATGAGAAAAAAAGATCTCCCATTTGCAGTCTCCCCTTCTTCATTTTGTAATTATATGTTATTCAAATTATTAATTATTATGTTCATCGTTGAGATATAATATTTATTTTAATTGTTACTTAAGCTAATTTATCTTTTATAGGCTGTTCGCCATCATGAAAGTTTTTGTCTCTTCTACACACACAAAAGGGTCCAAGAAATGCTAACTTACTTTCTCAATCAGGTTGAGACTCTACCGTAGAGTTAATGAAATTGAAAATGACTTTGAATATCTACCTCCATTATTTTACGCCATTAAATTTGTACCTCGTTGATTTCAAGTTCGATGTAACTGCATTATTACATCAGTTTTTTGGTTTTGATATTCAGACAACTTAGGAGATTACGAAGTTTTCTTGAAAATATGTCCATTACTCAACCTCGAGTGACACCTCAGAGCTAGCAGAAAGTCAAGGAGGTATATATTGCTCGGAACGAATTCAAGGTTAGATAACAAAATAACTTACTCGTCTTTCAGTTACCAAGATGTATAAGTTTGCACTCTCATAAATCACACAAACAGATTTCCTTCATTGTCACTCTCATCAGTCAGCGCCAAGATATTGTTGGTTTTCATTGTTCGAACATTGTTTAACATTATATTGATCCGAATATTTATTTTTCTGCTTATCTTCTTCTATATTTTGTTTAATGCGTCTTCTGACAGAGTTATAATACATGCCTACTTTCCATAGAAGATGAGGACTTGAAACATGCCTTTATGAAGTATTGGCTGAGTCGCTGTTGCGTAATTCAGATACCTCTAAATTGATTTCTGGCCAAAGATAGTATTAAGTTAGATATGGATCACCGTTGAGAACTTCACCTGAGATCCTAATTGTGATGCTTCGTTTATACATTTTTCAAGTTTGTTCTTATAACGGGGATAAATTGTGTCCAAGTCATTTAGATATTACAAACTGCAATAGTTGTGTGTTATATAATTGCATTCATTTTGAATGTCAGATGTGGCCAAGTTAAAAGATACAACACAATTGATTCCAGCAGCAGGCAATTGGATGATTTTTTCCAAGCTGGCAAACATTAATATATGGGGCAGCTATTGTATAGTTTTGCAGCAGTAATAGTGTTCAAAATTGATTGATGTATAAAATAAATGAGTGTCAGATTATTTCCACATATTTGAGAGAAAATAACAAAAAAAATTATTTCATTTTTATCCATGTTGCATATAATTTAATTAAAAGATAGGTCATTCAGTCCAGCCACCTCTTAATAGTAAATTGACAATCTTGATTTGTTAATTTGTTTGGGACTCAGCTCATGGTTAGAGAGCTGATTTTGTAAGATTCGAGTACTGAAAATCAAATTAGAAAAATAAGTCACAATAGTTGAATACGCTTGAAGACGCGGATTTGAATCTTCAATCAATTTTTTCTTTATGTGTGAAAGAAATTTGAAGTATTGTTTAGACTTGTTGGAATAGTCTAAAGAGATTGTCTCTATAAAATTTGAAGTCATTTGATGAAGACTTGAGTAATTGATTTGAACAAAAATAGCACCTGAAGGTAGATATAATGCTTTCGTTGTTAGCATCATGTTGTGTACTTTTATAGAAGGTAGATATATTTTTATATATAAATGTATAATATTGTATAATGTATAATAATGTATAAGATTGTAGAAACATTGTGGTAAAACAAGATTGGATATATATTTACTAATACTCGATAATCACATTGAAGTCCGATTAAACGTGGATT
This sequence comes from Solanum medicagineum, assembly GCA_026153255.1. Lineage (NCBI taxonomy): Eukaryota > Viridiplantae > Streptophyta > Magnoliopsida > Solanales > Solanaceae > Solanum > Solanum medicagineum. The sequence continues at coordinate 10,741 of JAPFFP010006399.1, forward strand.
TGTCTCAGGCCTATTTCATGGAGCGACGCTCTCAACATGATTTTTTTCATTTGACAAGCTCACAACCATTCCACTACAACTCATATGAACATACAAGCGTAAACTGAAAAATAAACTATGTAATTGCAAAACAACTTGGCAAAAAACTCAAATAACAAGCCAAAATAAAGAAAGAATGCTAAATTCTATGCTCATCAATTACAACAACTAAAAAGATATTTATAACGCACCAATTCAAAAAATTGAACTCCTATGCACATTATACAGCAAAAAGTGAGTAGAACAACTCATTTTTTGTCCATGAAATGACACTTCTTTTTCACACTCAAAATGAGCTTAAATTTCATGAATGCAAACAATATACATATTACTTGGGTTGAAGCCCCATTTTCTTCCTTCTATTCCCGACGTATATATAAGACCCCCTATTCATGCCACCCAATTTGAGTAGACGCATAGAGGAAACTGAGAAAATGACTGAGAAAAAGCTACTGAAGAAGGATACACGAGAGCGATCTACGGCCCGTAGAAGAGGCCTCGTAAACCCCAGATGACTTGGTGAAATTTTCTAAGTTTGAGGCCTATATACAAGACAACATATGGTCTGTAAAGTATTCCACAACCCATAGATTGATTTCGTGAATCGATGGTCCAATACCAACTTTTCAGCATCTTGAGTTATGAGTTATCAGACAACCTTTAAAGCCTTTTACAATTGGTAGAAGATGTTTCATGCCAACTTCCAGTAACTCAAATTTCAGGATCCCTTGTTTATGAGAGGTCGTCTACAGCTTGTAGAATAGTTTACGGCCCGTAGATGAGGTCTCATAGACTCAGACGACGGTTTTTAGGAAGGGTAATTTTGTGTATTCCTGTCCCTTCTAATTAAACCCTTGGACGTATTAGACTTAGTTTAAGTCCTGAAACAAAACTCTATGTGTATTTTCACCATTCTTCACGCTTAGGGATTTCTTGAGAACACCATAGGAGGGAAAAGAGCGAGAGTTCCTAATTCTAACACGAGGATTGACTGGAGTCTGATGGTTTCTTCTATTCCCAGGTATGTAAGGCTTATTAAAGTGTAGAACTACATTCGCTCACACGCCCCTTTCATATGCTGACTCGAAATTGGGAAAACAATTAAGATTTGAGAAATTTTGTTATCCTAATACTGAAATGACTGCATTTATTATAAATTCTATTGATAATGTATGAGGTATTTACTGCATTGCATAATTACTGATATGAAATTGAGGTAAAGTTTTATACTTGATAGCATGAACCCTAAATTGCATAATTCTATGAAATCTTATTCATGGATCAAGTTGAGGTTTGAGTTTGATTATTTGAGTTGAGTAACTTCAGCATTGTCGAGCATAAAAAGCCTATTGAACCTAGCACATATAATATCATGAATCTTACTTGCATTGCATGATGAGTCTAATTGAGTGAGTCTGAATGACCGTTTGAGTTTGAGTTGAGTTCAATTGTCTTCACTTATTGACTGGGTTGATGAGTAACTGAGATGAGTTGAGATGAGATAATCTAATGAGGTTGACATTTGACTGACTGACTGAGTATTGAGGATTTAGTTGATTGATGAGTTGAGCATGTTTTAGCCTTTGGAGGAGTATTGAACACCGAGTTGGGAGTGAATAAACATCTACTCTAACCCACAGAACTGCATTGCCAGCATATGGTAGTCGTACAATACGTCCTGGCGACTCTTGTCCCAAAGTTTGACATTTACTGTGGATCCATGAGAGAGTTGATCATCCTTTACCGTGGCAAGTTTAGGACGGGTGTGGCAACGCCTTCGCCTTCATCGTGCATCACCAAACTAAAGGTGATCGAATAGGATGTCGGTTAAGAGAAGCACCTAAGAAAATATTGTTTGAGCATTACATTTTTAAACCTGAATCTATTTCAACCGAGTCTACTTTAAAAGCATGTTTTACTTTAAACTTATAAATATATTTGAGATGAGCATGAGTTGTTGAGTCGAGATGAGTGAGTTGAGCTTTATTTTCTTGATCTATTTTACATATCAGTATATTCCATGTACTGACGTTCATATGGACCTGTATCGGTTCATGATGGAGATACAGGTGATAAAGGACTTCAGCCCGCGAATCATTAAAGTCTAGATCAGTACATCCCAGAGTTAGTGAGTCCTCCTTGCATTTCGGAGGAGCCCTTTTATCTTCTCACTTTTATTGAATACTTTATTTCTTTGAATTGGGGTGTCCATGGCCTGTCATGGCACTATCTAGATTGTGGAGTAGAGGCTTCATAGACATTGAGTAGAGCATTTTGTTGAGTATTGTTATTTCCAAACTTATTGAATGGAAACTATATGTTAGTGGAGTTATATCTATCCATATGATGTCTTTCATTTGAATATTTTCTTCCGTTGTTGAGTTAATGTGACGATAAGGCTAGGTGGTTCTCTTGGGGAATTCGAAATGGTTCTTCAAGTACCGGCCACGCCAAGGTTACTCTCCCAGGGAATGACAGTATAAATCCTTAGACTTGATCATCTCGGGGACTAATCCAATGATCGACGTGAACAAAAATTGAGCCACTACATCTTTCCTTCCTAACGAAACAATAATCTTAGGCATCGATCAAGGCTCGTATATTGCAAGTTTTCTTTCTTTTCCTCCAGTCATCAAGAGTTTCAAGTTCTTTAAAGCTAGTAGAGCATGTTTTTGAGCCGAATACCCTTGTTTAAGTTCTTGGAAGCAAAGAAGCATTAGAGTTCAATTGAAGAATAATAACAACCACAACATACAGAGTATAGTTCCACAATTGTAATCTGAGGAAGGTCGAGTTTATACAGATCTTACTCCTACCTTGTCAGGTAAGAATTTAGTTGAATAATAGAATTGAAAAGGTCAAGTTCTAGCTAGCGGTTTCAGTTCCTCTAGCTACTGCTATATTATCAAATAGATTCAAGATGCCTTCTAAATTAAGCGTATGAAGACCTTATCTCTTGCAACTGAAAGAGCTAGTTTGGTCTTTGTTGGGTTAAATTGAACTGAAAGAGACATGTAGTTTAGTGCTTACCTTAGTATTAGTTATATCTCCAACAACAAAATATGTTTCTATGGCTTTTGACTCTAAGATTCTCATCAGCCTTCAATCTTCCAAAATTATCAATTCGATCCTTCAAATATGTCTCCCTCAACAACTCTGAACCCGGTGGCTTTCCTGTGCAAAGAAAATGACAATCCGCTCTGATAGTTTCCCCAGATGAGGTGAAATATGTCTTGCTTCCACCCGAGTTGTTCATGTTATTACTCATATTGACAGATTCATCAATTTCACCTCCACATTCTTGTTTTTTAACCATTGTAAAGTCTTGTCAGACGCTTTTGGTCTAACAAAATCTAGTAGCCTGGATCCATCGTGCACCAAAGTTATCTTCTTCTGAGGAAAATTGACAGCGATTTCTGCAGCAAGTTCAACACCAGTAGGACCACCACCAACTATCAATATAGAATCAACTGCTTTTATCGTTTCATTGTTTGCAACAACAAGAATGATGCAAGAATTAGTTGAACCTTGCAGCATTCTGACTAGAGTTGAGTGAAGTCATTATCAAGACTATTGTCTAAATCCCATGAAACTTGTCAGAGGAGCTGGTTTACAAATAAAGAACCTTTGCTCACAGATATAGAACACCCTTGCATTACAAATATAAGTCAACTCTCATGTCATTTTGACTAGCAATCTGTAACATGAACAGGATGATCACAAAAGAAAAGATTTGATCATTGGTTCATCTCGACATCTTTGTTATATAGTAGAGATGAGCGTCATGGTGAAACAATTGGCAGAATCCCGTGAAAAGTTGCCAATGTAGCTGTATATAACAAACAAAGAATCTTTGCTTAACGAGTACAAAAACCCATTTCTGTTTTATCATTTTCCAAAAAGGCCATCAAAATCAGTCAGCCCTCGCACCATTTTGACTAATTACATCAAGTAGTAATTTGTAACATGATCAGGATGATCACAAAAGGAAAGATCTAATCACTCATTGTAAAAGAGTTGAGAAGACACGATTAATACAATTGGCTGAATTTCCATGAAATTAAATTTACCTGAAGAGTCAATCTATCTATATATTATTAAAAGGAGAGGATAAAGCCACCACATTCAACCAAGTGGCAGTCTATGAATATGTCATGTGGCATCTTAGAACAAATATTAGTTAAATTAGCTATTAGTTATAATTTAAAAATTTAATTGCAAAAATGTTAATTAAGCAAAGTATTAAATTAAAACTGTCAATACAAAGAAAATACAAAAATTTAATATAAAAATAAAAAAATTTGTTAACTACCCATTTATAAAAAGACACAATATTTTAAATTTAAAAAAGAAAAATTGTCATATCCCTCCCCCTTCCCCCGCGTCTTCATTTACTAAGCACACAAAGAAACATACAAATTTAAATAAATCAAATAATATATATTTTATAATTTTTTTTAGAAATGTATTTAAACTAAGATAGTTTTTAAAATAGTGATACTTATTTACATATTCAAATTTTTAAATAAAATCAATTAAAAATATTTATACGTGGGTGTTGTGTAAATATTAGGAAGAAACAATTGAACTTTAACTCCTTTATTTAAGGAAGCAATTTTTGAAAGTATAGGAGAGGTGATACCTATATCTATATATTATAGAAATTACACAAGTTTAATATAGAAAATAAAAAATCTAAAATTATAAAATGAACAAAAAAATAATAATTTTCATAAAGATAAAATTTAAAAATTTTAATGATCTGTTATAAAATTAAAAAATTTAAAACATTACATTTTTTTTTCAATTAAATAAAAAGGGATTTTTAAAAATTCATAACTAAATAAATAATACCATTTTCCCCCCTAAAACTAATATTTTTAATTACAATGAAAATTTAAATAGGTAGTTTTAAAACTTCCCTTATCCACTTATTTGAAAAATAAAAATTACTCTTTACTTTATTCCTCACGTCTTCTTGAAAAGTTAAACTCTACTATTCACACTGATTCACGAATTCTACAATTTTCTATTGATATATCATAGAGTATTTATATTTTTTATATATCCTCTTTTCTCCTAATTGAATTTCAAAATTTTTCTTATAAAAAATAATAACAATGATAATTGACCAAAAACTAAAAAATAAAATACCTTTTAAATAAACTATTTACAATAAAAAACATACCAAGTGATCTAAAAGTGAAATACGACAAAACGAGTAACCAAAATAATACTTTGATGAATATATGTCATGCCACTTGAATTTAAGAAAAATCCTAGAAAAAATTGGATTTTTTATAACACTTAATAGGTAAAATGTAGCACTAATCTAAGTTGCATGGACTCTTCACTTTCAATGTCGCACTCGTGTTAGATGCTTTGAAAATGCACTATTTTTGACAAATTCGACGTGCATCCGTTGACACTTTTAAAGAGTCCGAACAATATAGACACTAATACACTACAACGAGATGTGAAAAAATGAACTGCTAATTTTTTTTTCCTCAAATTTTATAGTGTTTAAGAACATGATTCAGGAAAAGAACACTTAAATAGAGAAAATGATTAGAAAAAAAGCGCCAAGATTTATCAAAACGTAATGTTTTATTCAAACAAGGAATCCAGTTTTATAAAATTCAAAATTTAGTAACAATATTTTTCAGAACAATTTCTTTTAACAAATAAATAGAAAGAACTATCCAAGAATGTAGAGTAAATATATTTATGACATGGTAGGTCCCTTTTAGTACTATAATGAACTGTGTAGAAATTTATCATTTTATTGTTGAGTCATCCACCTAGGCCCCCCTTTCAACATTCCTGACTGTCTTGCTTCAATATTTGAATTGAAAAAATAATGAATGGACAAGTAACTAGATGAAGTCTTTGTCTTTTGGGCGAAAAGTCTTACTTTTAGAAAAGAAAAAAACCAAAAAGAGAGAGAGAGAGACAATTCTGGTTCTTTTTATTTTTTTAAAGTAATAATGGAATCTATGCATTATTTGATGCATAGATTTTCTCATAATTTATATGTATTAATAATGTAAATTTTTTAATTGTAAATAAAGCATCATGTAATTAGTTTTATACACGAATAGTTTATCTATTAACCAATTATTAAATATGGTATATGAGATAAGTATAAAAAACACACTTAAATTATCCCTTTTTTTGAGTTTCATATCTAAACTATTGGAAGTGTGAGTTTCATATCTAAACTATTACTTATTAGTTTGAGAAACATACCTCAGTAGTATGTGTAATACATTCTCTCTTGTATTGAAAAAAGTCTTGTCACATGACATGTCACATAGATAAAATATTCCACATTGATAAAAATTAAATAAAATGTTAATATTATTAGCTAAAAGTTAAAGATTAAAGTATTAATATTCTCTAAAAAATATTATTTTTTAAAAAGTAAAAATTTCAAATATTTTTTTCACCTACTCCACTATCCACCCCAACTCCCTCCAATAATCCTTGCTTTTTTTTATTGTTTAATCTCTTTTATAAAATATTTTTAAAACGTTCAAACTTTAGCCCCTACTCCACTCAAACCTTAAAAAAATTATTTTTTTTAAAAATAAATAAAATTTTATCCTACTTGTATTTAACTCTCCGCTCCTAATTTATTTTTATCTTTTTTTTTTTGTATAGATATGTACATATATTGTTAGAAATTTTTTTTATACTTGTATTGAATATAATCGTAATAAAAAAATTATTTTAATTTTTTTCTATGGAAAATAAAAAATAATTTTTAAAAAATGAGAACAAAATAAAGCGAAGGATTAGATGAATAGCGTAAAAATAATTAAAATAA
>JAPFFP010006418.1:0-17608 GCA_026153255.1 Solanum medicagineum
ATTGTTGACTTGCTAAGAGCCAAGACTAATATGGAATTGATTTGATCTTTCAAGTACTTGTTGTAATGTTCAAATGCTAGTTTGTTATAATTCGTTTGATGACAGTTTTGGTTCTTTGTGATGCTGTCAGTTTACTTTCATTGAATATGGCCTGGCTAGTATGCTGAAGTTTGAGATTTAGCATGTTCCAGTTTGTGTTTTTTGGGCATTATCTTCCTGTATCCAAGTCCCCACTGCTTCCTTGTGTGAATGTAGCTTATTAGCATGATATTCAGTTGGGTTTTGCATATGCTTTTGTCTGAAGGTCTGAGTTTTATGGTCATAAATCTGTGATATAGGTCTTCGTCATATTAGAATCTTGTTAAGCATGCATGAAGAATGAATACACTCCCTACTTACATCTTTAATTCAAGAGTAGCTCTTGTTTTTCCCCCCTAAATGATTTAAAGTTTGGACATAATGTATTGTTTATTGCTATCATGTTTAAGGGTTCATGGGAGGTGTGGAAAGCCTGTGTCTGTATAACTGTTGGTTTGTTACTGTCCTTTTTAGTGGAATAGCTGCTGGTTTCTAGCTTCTGGTTCATTATTGCTTAGCTAATTGGTTAAATAGGAGTACTTTTATTTCAAAACCAGTTTATACTAATATGTTCCTGTCTTGATACTTAGCTTTTCACCAACGTTTTAAAAAAATAAGAATAGTTGATGTACGATGTAGTCGCTATCTGTTTTCTGCTAAATGTTCCCTAAAATCTGAGTTCCTTTAGTCATAAACGTTAACCATTTATCTTTATATATGCTGAAATTATTGAAAGCATGAGAAGTTTGTTTCAGTTTCTTTACCTTGTGTGTTATTGCTAAAAGTTAACAACTGTCGTTGAGTCATAATGATATATTGCTCTAATGACTACAAGTTATGTCTCAGTTCCCTCTTAGCAGATGTCGAGCCTTGTTAGATGAAATACATAAGCAAGAAAACATGGCTTTGTTTTTATTTTGTGTCCTTGTTCCTGAAAATAAGAGTACTACTGGGTTCGTTGAATTCTTCTTCGAAGATGATTGTTCGTTTGTACAATTTTCTTGATCACATCGTTTGCCTGTATGTTGCCTGTAATTGTGAGGAGTCTAGATTATGTGGTATCTTGCAAGATTGACGTTTTAGTTTTAAAATCATTTTGCTTTAATGGTTCTCAACATGTATTCAGATTCATCTGTATCACATGTTAATCCTTATTTTTATTTCTTTTCATGAACGATGGTCCGAGTCCATTTCGGACTCCTCATTCTGCATTTCTTGGGCCATGGAGGCCCAAACTTCCTCTTCTTTGAGTCAGCCCAAGTTTCAGAAGAAAGAAATTGTTATACAGATTTCGGGAAGCAAGAATTGCATTATATACACTAATATACTTGTGCATATACAACAACACAAGGAAAAGGCTCAAAAGCTGCAACAAAGATTTAAATGGGACAAAGGCCCAGAATCGTCAACTCTTTTCTTTTATTTCCATATATTCGTATTTGTTTGGATGTTAACATTTTATTAATTATTGGTTTCAATCTAATAGAATTCTCCAACATGTCATAGTCATTTATGTTATTTTATTTTATTTCAAAGGTGTCTTAAAATAAAAAATAATAAAATAAACAGAAAATAAAAATGAGACTTGACATTTTTGTTCAATTTTCAAACCTTCCAATTTTCAATGTAGTCAAGTCTAGTCAATTCATACTAAGTTTGGTCAAAATCTTTCAAAATTAGTCAATTTGTAAATTGGTCAATTTTCTTCAAGTCAATTAATTACTTTCAATTTATTCAAGCTTATTCAAAATTATTTTAAAATCGTCAATTTGTAAATTGGTCAACTTTTCAAGTCAAACTCAAATTTTTAAAAGTTAGTGAAATTTCCTAATCGCCGGATAACCACATTTAGTGGCCATTTCGAGTGCGTAAAACCTTCTCGAAATGGAAATATGAACCCGAACCTATTTTCTGGATTTTAAAAGATTTTTCTGTTAGGTCTTTTAAAATATTTAATGGTTTCCTAATTGTCCGCAAAATTAGGTGCCGACTCTCTGTCTTCTTTCGAATTTCGAAAAAATTAATTTTTTCTCAAATTAATTGAGTTTAAATCGATTTATTGATTTTCGAATTATTTTCTTTTCAAAAAGCCATTTTTCGGCGTAACAATCATTAAATGTCTGAGATGTAAATTCACCAGCATTATCAAGACGAATTGTCTTTATTGCATAATTTGAAAATTGTGTTCTTAATTTTATTATTTGGGCCAACAACCTCGCAAAGGTCATATTGCAAGTTGATAATGAGCACACATGTGACCATCTTGTAGATGTATCTATCAAGACCATAAATATTTAAATGGTCCACATGAAGGGTGAATTGGCCCACATATATCACCCTGTATGCGTTCCAAAAACATAGGCAATTCAAACCCAAACTTAGTTACTATGGTTTAACAATCAATTTTCCCTGGGAACAAACAACACAAGACAATTCCTTAAATTGAAGAATTTTCTGATTCTTCAAAGTATGTCTATGTGAAGTCTTAATAATTCTGTGCATCATATTATAACCGGGATGCCCCAATCGATCATGCCAAATAACAAAATCATTACAACCAATAAACCTTTTGTTTACTGTGACATTTGATTCAACAGTATCAATAATTGTATGGTACAACCCAGACCAAAGTGCAGGTAATTTTTCATGCACAACTTTCTTCCCATCATTTATTGTAGTATATAAAGGTATTCAACCTTTCCTTCATTCGCAGTCTCAACATATAGCCATTTTGGCGAATAACCTTGTTACTTAACAAATTTTTTTGAGACTTACTATAATATAAAGAATTATGAACAATCAATATTGTTCCCCCAGGAAGTAATAAGGCTGCTCTTTCAAAGCCTTCAATTATTTTAGTACTACCAGATATTGTGTCAACACTGGCTCCTCTCATAACCAAATGACAGAAATATTTCTTTTCTGTTAATATAGTGTGAATTATCACACTATCCAGAAGGCACATCTCTCAATTACTCATCTTGGATTCAATTGAAAATTGAAATTTATTTATCTTCACAAAATAAAAGTTCATTGTGAGGGATAAGATAATTAATAATATTGTAAGAAAACTTAAGTTTTACTTTATTATAATTTTAAATTTTAAGATAGAAATAAAAGTCATAATTAATTAAAACATATGCAAACAACATGTTACACATCATAAAATTAAATATTAGTTATGATCCCCAAAAAAACTTCAATATCCAGATGAGTAAGGTCATTGAAATCATCAAGTTCATCATCTTTCAACGCCAGATTTGCTTCAATATTATCATTATATGTCATCAATGGCTTTGCCTTATTATTTTCAAGAGTCATGTGTGACTCTATTCGAGCACTGGAAGAGGCACCACCTTTATTTGCCTTCCGTTTGAAGGAATTTTGATAAAGCCTAACAAAATGTTCGGCGTTTGACATTCATTTTTTTCAGTGGCCTTTCATTCCATAATGATGACAATTGTCTTTTAAGGAATTCCTTGAGAACCCGTATTGTTCTCCCTTTTATGGTGACCACCACCACGACGATTGTTATATCGTCTTATACCATTACCACGTCCCCACATATTATTTTGGTGCTCAATTTTTCTTTTGTCCTCTTTCAGACATGTCATGTGCGTCTACTATATTTGCTTCTGATAACGTAGCAGTTCCAGTGGGACGGGTCTCATGATTTTTCATTTTAAAGAAAGTATCAATAATCTAATGTCATAATTCTTGGATTAATTGTATTACCCTACTTTACTACATCATGATGTATATTAAGAATTGATTATTTATTTATCCTAAATTTTGTTGTAGATAATCTACAAATCAAGAAACATCCAAATCAAAATACATAACTATATATGTAAACTACTTTAATTCTATGTTGTTGTAATATTTAAACCTTAAGCATATCAAGTATCATATTTAGAACAATAGTATAATAATACCTGAAACAAGTCATGTGTAGTAATTAAAAAGACTTACGGAAGCCATGTTAAGGATGTTATATACAAAGAAATGTATATAAATGTATACCTTAGTTTGAAAGAAATTTGATTAACCCTTAAAAGAAAGATAACCCCGATTTTAGGAAATCCCAGTTGGTTAGAGACTGATGTTGATAACGTGTTATAAAATTTATGATGAGATTGAGAGCAACTAAAGTAAATTAATTAAGAGAGTAAGAAATGAAATACTTTGAGCAAAGGAGAAACTAGGAGAAAGACCAAATATTTTTCACGTCACTTCTCTTTTTCTTCTTACACAACAAATCTTGTGAATATCCCTATTTATAGTAATTTTGTCTCCACTATCTAGCTTATTAAATATATATACTATTTACATCAATAATATGGTAGATCTACTATTTACCCCAATAACTCTATATGATGTGACATTCACCTAAAATATCTATCATTTGCCCTATTAATTTTTACATGGTGGAACATCGACAAAAATAAATTATAAATTTCATAACACTTCCAAATTTTTATGTGTAAGTATAGATTGTCTGTTTTACAATTGTTTACCATCTTTTCTACTTTAATAATAGATTGTCTATCTTTATTAAATCAAAGATTGACATTTTATTAGTGATAAATTTATTAAGATTACAATTATTTATTCTCAAATAATTCAAGCTAGAAAATAGCAAACATAATGACAAAATTATTATTCTCCTAACTAGTTAGAAATCACAAAAAAATAATCTACTTTGATCTAATTACATGAAATAGAAAATATCATAATAGTTCAAGGGCATAATTGGAAAGAAACTTTTTATAGAATTTTAAATCAAGCACAAAATTAAATGGAAAGTAATAAATTAAACACGAGATAAAAAATAATCGCAACATTACTAATCCCTGGCTTATTCATTTTTGTACCAAACGATCACTAAGTAGTAATTAGGAATACTATATTGCACTGCAATATTCATATTTTTCTCGCTTACAAAAGAATTACTTAGTTTGATTTGACATGGAGTTTAAAAAAATAAAGAAATTTTTTTAATTTTGTGATCTAAAAATAAAACTATATTTAATGTACCAGCAAAATGTCATTTAATCTTGTTACCTAATACATGTCACGCAAAAAGTTAAAATTAAAGTTTTTCAAAAAAATAAATAAGTATTTTTTAAATAAATAAAAAAAATTATTCTTTTTTAAATAGATGGAGTAATATTTATCACTTGGATTGGTTGAAGGAAGTAAAAATTTTGAAAAGAAAAAATCAAATTGTTTTTTTTTTTTTTAACACTTTTTGATATTTTTTTTTTTTTTTTTTTTTTTTTTTTTTTTTTTTTTTTACTTTTACTTTGCACTAATGAATAATGAGCCTATTGATATATGGCCTTTATTAAATAAATATTTTGATATTTTATATATGTAAAATATCAAATAAAACTAATTTCTCATACCAAATTTAAATTCGAATATTATATTTTTAAAATTTTACTTTTGAATACATAATTATCTAATACTAAATCATCAAAAAATTTAATTTGATTCAATAATTCAATTTTTGATATTATGATTTATTTTCAATCATAAATATAGATAGATGATATGATGATAATTACATTTTTATCAAAATAAAACTTTAAAATAACTTATTTATTTAATTGTCACTTCAAATAAGAAGAGTATGATTTAAATAACGAAAGGAAATAAACAAAGACTACGTATGAAGATAACAAGGAAAATGAAACAAAATAAAAGTTTATCTACTAATAGAATGAACAATTATTAGTTTAATTAAAAATAAAAAGGATTGCTATAGTAAATAAAATTGTGATTGATTTTAAAGTCTTAAATATTGGGACTTTTAATATAATATAAATAACAAAAGTTTTTAGAAGCAAAATTTTAGTCAATTTTAAAGGACTGTCTCTAAAATGTGCCTTAATAGTATAATTAGGCACATGCCCAATTAGGAGTTAGTTACAATTAGCTAAAGTTAGTTGGAATTAAATGTAATTAGTTAGAAGTGATTAGCATTAATTGAGCTAAGATCAATACAATACAAAATTCTCCAAATTCTCTCTGAATTGCCCATCAGCTCAACAAGAAGCTTTACATTGTACGTAAGATATATAAAATGATATACTTACCAGCGATATGACTCTTATATCTAACCTGACTTCCATCAATAATATTGTAGTGCCACATAAAAAGATATACAAGTTAATGAAGAATAATGTTTTTAAAAATAATTAAGAAAATAAAATGATGGAGTATAAAAAGATATTATTATGTTGCTGTCTTTTTCAGAACTTGTGTAATAACAAATAAATTAAAATATATATAAACAAAATACATATTGACGAGAGAAAATCTTAGAAGCTTATCATATAATTTAGGATTCCTTAATTATTAATTCTCCCAATATTTCTTATAATGTATAATTAGGCTTTCCTTAATTTTTAAAATATATTCTTTTTATCATATATTTTATGGGACTTCTTAATTTTTATATATGGAGATAATAATTAAATAAAAGTTTGAATAATGTCTATAGAATCTTTTATTGAAAGACCAAAAGTCCAATAAGTATTTTAAAGTAATTTCATGCTTTTAAAATAAATAAAGATATAAATAGGGGTTGACATTTGATATTCGATTCAAAAATTCTAAATTTTGGATTTTATAATTTGGTAATCAATAGTTAAAAGTAAATATCAAATATGAAAATTTTAATTTCACTTTGATAATTAAAAAGTTAAACTTTTGTTTAATACTGTATCAATAATCTACAATAATAAAATTGAAGTTGACTATATTATATGGTTTATTCATTTGTTTTTATGTTTTCATATAAATGCATAATATAATAGAAAAGAAAGGTAAACTGGCACAACTAAAAGCTATTTGTGCCAAATAATTAAAATGAATACACTCAAACACACATGGACAATCAAAAATTACTGTTACTGAAGCATTTATGCCTACTTTTCAGATTCTCATATTTTGTGATCAAAGGTAATTCTATATGTGAGTGGTAAGTAGAAACTAGGAGTGATAAATGAGCGGATTGAGTCGAATGTAACATCATGTGAAATTATCAGAACACCCCTAAAACGTAATTGGACGCATAACACAGCTTTCAAAGCTCCGATGGGAAATCCGAGATCGAATTTGCGATCAGCGCGAAAAATCGAGTTGATCGGATTTGCCATGCACGGATTAAGTTGTTAGTCGATAGTTGATAGGTCATGAGTTGAGGTTCATGAAGAATTTTTTTATATTTATCTTTAATTCTGATATATTGTCGTAAATTGATGATCACCATACTTTAAATTGCTGCTTAATGTATTATTGACTAATTTCATGCTCCACCTATATAATTTTCCTTGTTAAAGAATACAATAATGAACTTAGGGTGATGTTTAGAGCGTTGACTGTTTATGGATGTGTTGATTGCTGAGGTCTGAGTCTTGAGATATGTATTGTGATGGCTGAGGTAGATGAAGTTGATATTCTTGAGGTTTAAATGAGGTTGAGATGGAGTTTGAGAGGAAGAATTTAATTTCTTGAGTTGATGGAATGATAGATGAGATGAGGTCCCCACCTAAGAGGGGGGAGGTTGGTTGTATAACCAACCTAACATTGATAGACTTATGAGCATATTGAGTCCCGAGAGGAGTATTAGCACCAAAATAGGTAAGAGTGAGTCCCACTCGCACTCATTAACTATATGGCCAACGTAGGAGAGTAATTTGGTGAACTATTGATGTCGTATATTATTTACTTTAGCCCATTTTACATACAATACATTCCACGTATTAATGCCCCTTTGACGCTGTATCATTTTATAATGCAGATTTTGTTGATAGAGGACTTCAGCAGGCTAATCGTTGAGGTTCGTAGATTTCCAGATAGAGACTCGGTGAGTCTTCCCTTTCTTTCGGGGGACATGTTTATCTTTCCATTTACTCTTGATTATTTCCTTAGACTGTGGTAGCAATGGCTTGTCATAACACCTTCTTATAGGATAGCTATAGAGGCTTCATAAACATAGACAATTGATTCTTGATGTCGGGATTGATTATTTCCCATTTCCTTTCTATTGAGATACTTCTTTCGTACTTTATATGATAGTGATTGTGATAGCCCACTGATAATCTATTATTCTCTTTATATCTTTCACATATGAGTTACTTCAATGAATGCAATGAGACTAGGTAATTCACTTGGGAGATAGCGATAGCCTTCAAGTGCTAGTTACATCTAGGGTACCCTCCCGATGCATGACAAACTTGGTATCAGAGCATAGAGTTCAAGTTTCCTAGGAAATCTATGAAGTCGTGTCTAGTAGAGTCTTGTTTATGGGTGTGTTGTGCACCACACTTCATAAGCAAGAGGGTATAGAACATTAGGCAGTGTTACCCTTAATCTATGATTTGGATTCGTGCGATAGAGTTTAACTTTACAAAAATTTCATTTTAACTCGTGCATTATATGTTTACAGAAAATGCCACCAAAGAGAACAACCACTCAGAGAGATGCCCTAGCCCCAGCTGCTGAGGATGCTCAACCCGAGGCCCCAGTTCAGACTGAGGCTAGGAGACGAGATGCCCCGCTACGACTGCTGAGTTCCCACAGGCGCCCCCTACTCAGCCCCAACCAGCTCCCACTACCAAGCAGAATTTAGGGGAGCCATCACCATGCTGACACAATTAATGGCCTCCCAAGGAAATAGTCAGGGTTCACAAGCTCCTAGCTCTAGCTCATAAGAGCCGTCGGTTACAACCCGACTCAGAGACTTTTTGGAGATGAACCCGCCAGTGTATACGGGGTCGAAGGTGGAAAAGGACCCACAGAACTTCATCGATGAGATGTATAAAGTTCTAAAGGCGATGCATGCTGATGAGATTGAAGGAGTCAAGCTTGCCTCCCACCAGCTAAAGGATGTTGCTAATGTGTGGTACATCAGTGGGAGAAGAGTAGAGGTGAAAGTGCGGAGCCTACAGCTTGGGAGGAGTTTGAGACAACCTTCCTTGACCACTTCTTTCCTCAAGAGTTAAGGGAGGCGAAGGTGGATGAGTTCGTGAATCTGAAATAGGCAGGGATGACCATAAAAGAGTACAACCTCAAGTTCATTAAGTTGTCCAGGTATGCTCCAGAGATGGTAAAATACATGAGGGTGAGGATGAGGAAGTTCATTTCTAGCTTGGGCAGACATGTAAAGAAAGAGTGTAAGGCATCTTTACGGATTTTGGACATGGACATCTCCAGACTTATGGTGTATGCCCAGCAGACAAAGGAGGATAAGAAGAAGGATAGAGAAGAGCCGATAAACAGAAGGACGAAATCAGCGGGACATAAGCCTAGCCCACAGAGACAGAATAAGGGTGACAAGTCTTACTTTCAGAGGAGATCATCCCGTCCTGTATCGTCTGTAGCAATTGCACCCATGCAGCTAAACAGGTACGATCAGTAAACACAGTGTTATCAGAATTTTAGGGCTCCGGGTGCCCAATCTCAGGCCAGTGTAACCCAAGGCACGAGGGGAAAGCCACCTTGTGGCAAGTGTGGTAAGCTTCATATGGGTGAGTGTTGTGTGGGTAAGGATGTCTTTTATTCATGTGGATAGACTGGTCACTTCAGTTTCGAGTGTCCAAAGAGGAGGCGAGGCGAGGGGAGTAGTAAACCACTGTCATCCGCAGCCCCTCCAGTGAACAATCAACAAAGAGGTGCTATTACTGGTACAGAAGACGAGATGAACCACCTTTATGCTATGGGCAATCGATAGGAGCAGGAGGTTACACCAAATGTTGTCACTTCGAGTCTTTACCCTTGATTGTTATGCATTGCTTGATCAGGGTTCCATTTTATCTTTTGTGACCCCTTATGTGGCTAGTAAGATTGGGTTTCCTCCATAGTGTCTACTTGAACCTTTTGTTGTTTCTACTCCTACTAGTGAGTCTATCTTAGCTGAGAGAGTTTACAGAGATTGTGTAGTATCTATTTATCATAGAGACACCTTAGCTGACTTGGTAGAGTTGGAGATGGTTGATTTGAAGTAATAATGGGCATAGATTGGCTTCATGCCTGTTATAATTCTGTTGATTGTAGAACCCAGATTGTTAAGTTTCAGTTTCCTAATGAGGCTGTCTTAGAGTGGAAAGGGAGTTATGCTGCCCCTAAGGGCAAATTCATCTCTTATCTTAGAGCGAGAAAATTGATCTCTAAAGGTTGCATTTACCACTTTGTAAGAGTTAAGTCTTATGATGTTGAGTCTGCTACTCTTGAGTCAGTCCCAATTGTAAATGAGTTTCCTGAGGTGTTTCCTGCCGATCTTCCTGGAGTCCCTCCTGATAGGGAGATCGACTTTTGGATTGACATTCTTCCCGAGGCCAAGCCTATTTTAATTCCACCTTATAAGATGGCCCCCGCAGAGTTGAAAATATTGAAAGAACAGTTGAAGGACTCGCTAGAGAAAGGTTTCATAAGGCCTCGTGTCTCACCATGGGGTTCTCTTATCCTATTCGTGCGTACGAAAGATGGGTCCCTCAGAATGTGTATCGACTACCGACAATTGAACAAGATCACTATAAAGAACAAATATGCCCTTCCCAGGATAAATGATCTATTTGACCAACTTCAGGGTGCTACTTGTTTCTCCAAGATAGAGCTCAGATCAGTTTACCATCAGTTGAAGATGAGGGAAAGTGATATCCCAAAGACAGCCTTTAGGACACGGTACGACCACTTTGAGTTCATGGTCATATCCTTCGTGTTGACAAATGCACCGGCGGCTTTCATGGATTTGATGAACAGGGTATTCAGACCATATCTTGATATGTTCGTGATTGTGTTTATCAATGATATTTTGGTATATTTGAAGGATGAAAAGGAGCATGCTAATCACTTTAGAGTGGTTTTGCAAACACTCAAAGATCATGAGTTATATGCGAAATTCTCAAAGTGTGAGTTTTGGCTCAAATCCGTGGCTTTCTTGGGCCATGTTGTTTCAGGAGATGGTATTCGAGTAGATACGCATAAAATTGAAGCAATTAAGAACTGGCCAAGGCCCACTTCTCCAAAAGAGTTAAGAAGCGTCCTGGGTTTAGCAAGCTACTATCACAGATTTTTTGAAGGCTTCTCTTCTCTGTCAGTCCCATTGACTAAGCTAACTCAGAAGAAGGCCAAGTTTCAGTAGTCTGAGGTATGTGAAAAGAGTTTTCAGGAGTTGAAGACTAGACTAACTACAACAGCAGTGTTGACCTTGCCAAACGGGATGGGGGACTTCGTGATATATTGTGATGCATCCCGAGTGGGATTGGGTTGTGTACTTAGGCAAAGAGGGAAGGTGATAGTTATGCTTCCAGACAGCTTAAGGTCCATGAGAAGAATTATCCGACTTATGATCTCGAGTTGGCGGCTGTGGTATTTGCACTTAAGATTTGGCGTCTCTATTTGTATGGAGTGCATATGGACGTGTTCACTGACCACAAGAGCTTGCAGTACTTTTTTATCCAGAAAGAGCTCAACCTACGGCAGAGGAGATGGTTGGAGTTGTTCAAGGATTATGATATGAGCATCCTCTACCACCCAGGTAAGGCTAACAGTGTTGTTGATACTCTTAGCAGGATGTCTATGGGTAGCACCGCCCATGTGGAGGAAGGAAAGAGAGAACTAGCTAAGGAAGTGCATAGATTGGCTCGACTGGGAGTGCAACTTGAGGAGAACAACGAAGACGAAATTAATGTTCAGAATGGCTCTGCTTCATCCTTAGTTTCAGAAGTGAAAGAGAAGCAAGACCAATACTCTGTCTTGTTCCAATTAAAAGAAGCTGATGGTTTTCTCCAAAGGGAGAGATGGGTGTTGAGATACTAGGGTAGATTGTGTATGCCCGATGTTGATGGAGTACAAGACAGGATCGTGGCTGAGGCTCATAGCTCCAAATATTCCAGTTACCCTGGATCTACTAAGATGTACCACGACTTGAGGAAAGTCTATTGATGGAATGGAATGAGGAAAGACATTGCTGAATTTGTATCTAAGTGCCCCAATTATCAACAGGTTAAGGTTGAACATCAGAGACTGTGTGGGTTAGCTCAGAACTTTGAAATTCTAGAATGGAAGTGGGAGACGATCAACATGGATTTCATCACTGGCTTACTAAGATCTCGAAAGCAGCATGATTAAATTTTGGTGATTGTTGATAGGATGATGAAATCAGCCCACCTCTTGGTAGTCAAGACAACTTATAAGGCTGAGGAGTATGCCCAACTGTATATTCATGAGATTGCATGGGGTTTCCTTATCCATCATCTCGGACAGAGGAGCTCAAATTGACCTCTCAATTTTTGAGATCTTTTCAGAAAGAATTGGGTACAAAAGTACATCTGAGCACAACCTTTGACCCTCAGACGGATGGGCAGGCATAGCGCACCATTCAAACTTTAGAGGATATGTTGAGAGCTTGCATCATCGACTTCAAGGGAAATTAGGATGACCACGTACCATTGATTGAGTTTGCGTATAATAATAGCTACCATGCCAGCATCTAGATAGCCCCTTATGAGGCACTATACGGGAGGAGATGTAGATCACCGATTGGCTGGTTTGAAGTTGGGGAAGCTGAATTGATCGAGCCTAACCTTGTCCACCAGTCCATGGAGAAGGTGAAGGTCATCAGAGAAAGGTTGAAAACAGCACAGAGCCGTCAAAAGTCTTACACGGACGTGAGGAGAAGAGACTTGGAGTTTGAGGTGGATGATTGAGTGCACTTGAAGGTGTCATCAATGAAGGGTGTTATGAGGTTTGGTAAGAAGGGAAAGTTGAGTCCCCGTTATATCGAACCATAACAGATTGTGAGAAGGATTGGGAAGGTTGCTTATGAGTTAAACTTACCTTTCGAGCTAGATGGAGTTCACCCGGTGTTCTATGTATCAATGCTAAAGAAGTGTTTGGGGGATCCTGCCTTAGCAATTCCTGTTGAGAGCACGGAGTGAAAGATAGTTTATCTTACGAAGAAATTTCAGTCCAGATCCTTGACCGACAAGTTCGTAAGCTGAGGAACAAAGAGATAGACTCCGTTAAAGTCTTGTGGAGGAACTAATTTGTCGAGGAAGCTACGTGGGAAGCTGAGGAAGCGATGAAACTCAAATACCCGCACCTATTCATGCCAAATGAAGATGATGCTGAAGGTACACGTCCTTATCCTTAACGTTATTGAATGTCTCCTTTGATCGAGTTGATGCGTTTATCCAATTCTATTCCCGAGCCTAAGACTGAGATAGATAGGTGATAGGTCGTTGAGAGTTCGAGAGTTCCCGAGTGAGGAATGAGGTGAGTTTTGAGGGTTTCTCATATTTTTATTCTATCCTTACTCATCATCCCAAGAGGGAGATGATGTAAGACCCCCATAAAATTATTGAAACGCCCCTAAAACGTAATCCTGCGCATAACAGAATTTGCGATCACCACAGAAAATCAAGCCAAAAAATGATCTCGACCCGATTTAAGAGCAATTGGAGTGAAAAATAATTTTCGCTAATTAATTCGGAGGCAGTGTGTGTCGGTGTCGTGTTTTAGAGCATTAATTCGTACGAAAGGGTTTCAAAACCCATATTTTTATAAGTCTAAACGTGCTTTCTGAGAAAAGGGAAGGACAAAGAGCTTAAGGGTTCCAAATGAGATTTCAATTCCTTGAGGAAAACTTGATTATTCATCATTCCAGGTATGTAAAGGCTACTCAGAACATGGAATTGTTCTTCCATGTGCCCCAATATATGGATTAAGTTGTTAGCCGATTGGTGATAGGTCATGAGTTGAGGTTCTTGAAGAATTTCTTGATATTTATCTTAAATTCTTATATATTATCGTAAATTTGATGATCACCATACTTTAAATTGTTGTTTACACGTATTATTGACTAATTTCATGCTCCACCTATATAATTTTTT
Source organism: Solanum medicagineum (assembly GCA_026153255.1). Classification (NCBI taxonomy): domain Eukaryota; kingdom Viridiplantae; phylum Streptophyta; class Magnoliopsida; order Solanales; family Solanaceae; genus Solanum; species Solanum medicagineum. The sequence goes on from JAPFFP010006418.1 coordinate 13,983, forward strand.
TCCTTGTTTAAGACTACAATAATGAACTTAGGGTGATGTTTAGAGCCTTGACTATTTATGGATGCGTTGATTGTTGTAGACTCAATCTTGAGATGAGCACTGTGATGGATGAGGTAGATGAAGTTGATATTCCTTTAAATGAGGTTGAGATAGAGTTTGAGAGGAAGAATTTATTTTCTTGAGTTGATAGAATGATAGATAAGATGAGGTCCTTGCCTTAGAGGGGGGTTGGTTGTATAACCAGCCTGACATTAATAGACTTATGAGCATATTGAGTCGTGGGAGGAGTATTAGAACCGAAATGGGTAAGAATGGGTCTCACTCGCACTCATTAACTATGTGGCCAGCGTAGGAGAGGCTCGGACCGTGAAAGCGGATGTTTTCTTTGTCCCTCAGAAGGCTTGATAGACTTCTTTTGGGATCCCTGACAGACTCGTTCTTCACCCCGACAAGGTACTGAACGGATGTGGTAATGACATCTCTTCTTGTATCATCACCGGTTTATAGGTGCTGATTGTCGGCTATAGAAACTCCCAGATAGGTTTTCGGATGATAGTACTCTGACGTTGATGTGATAGTGTGATGTCTCGATTGGATAGTGATGTGATAGAGAATGTTTCTTACTTTGAGTTGAGGATGAGTGATTGGTGAGCTATTGACGTCATATATTATTTACTTTAGCCCGTTTTACATACAGTACATTCCACGTACTAACGCCCCTTTGGCGATACATCGTTTTATGATACAGATTCTATGGACAGAGGACTTCAGCAGGCTAATCATTGAGGTTCGCAGATTTCCAGATAGAGACTTGGTGAGTTCTCACTTGCTTTCGGGGGACGTGTTTATCTTTTCATTTACTCTTGATTATTTCCTTAGACTGTGGTAGTCATGGCCTATCATGGTACCTTCTTAGAGGATAGCTATAGAGGCTTCATAGACATAGACAATTGATTGTTGATGTCGGGATTGATTATTTCTCATTTCCTTTCTATTGAGATACTTCTTTCGTACTTTATATGATAGTGATTGTGATAGTCCACTGATAGTCTATTATTCTCTTTATATATTCCGCATATAAGTTGATTGAATGAATGGAATGAGACTAGGTAGTTTGCTTGGGGGCTAGCAATAGCCTCCGAGTGCCAGTTACGTCTAGGGTACCGTCCCCAGGAAGTGACATCGGATATAAGTCGATCAAATATGAGTTAAATAAAAATGGATAAAATATCCAACTTGACTCATATGACTCAATGGATAATATGGGTAAATATTGATATCCATATTATAGTAGGATTTCATGTTAAAAGTTTTAAAAACAAATCCTGTTAGTCATTCCACACCCCTTACCCCTCCACCCTGAGCCCCTACCCCACCCTCGAGGGCACCCTACACAAAATAAAATATAAAATAAATATTAAGGGTCTACTTGAAAAGCCACCTGGTAATTGGAATTGGTGTAATTATAGTAATTATCAACCTAATAATTACACAACCTAGTAATTAGTTTGACCTGTTTGTTTACCACAATGTAATTACGTATGTATTGTTTGGTTGCGTGATTGTAATTACAATGTTATCTTAAATTTTGAAAATAAAAATTAATTATCTAAAGTTAAAATTTAATATTTAGAAGAATAAGGATATGCATAAATAATATTAAATTGTGCAAGATATGTGTGTCTTTTGAAAATATATTAATTAATAAACATATATTTCCAACTAATATTATAGAAAAATTATTGATATTTTTTAAATTAGTATATTTTATTGAATTAATCATAAAACTAAAAATACAAAATTTTGATGAACATTAAAAAATGCATTTTTGACAAAAATGTTAATATTATAAATATTTGTAATATTAAAGAAAAGGAAAACGTAACGTTATGACCTTATTGACAATGAATTCTACTTTAACCTTAGAACTTAGAATACTAACAATATTATGCTAATGAAACAATAAACTAGAATAAATATAAAAAAGTAATGTGAAAAATTACATGGAATCACATAAGAAGTAAAAATTGAGAATGAGAAGAAAACAAAATATATGTAACACTTCATGACATTACCGAAATACCCCTAGAAAGAAATCACACGCGCAATGCATCTTTTCAAGCTCCGATGAAAAATTTGAGATCGAATTTGCGATCAGCGAGAAAAATTGAGTGGGAAAATGGTCTCAACCCGGTTTTAGAGCAACCGGGTCAGAAAATAATTTTCACTAATTAATTCCAAAATAAAGAGAGTGCGCGCCCAGGGCGCGATGCGCCTTGAGTGCAGAGGTAAATTGGAAAGGACGAAATTTCGTAAAAATAATACATGTTCGCGCCCCTAGTGCTTCGCAAACATAGTGTTATGGGATAAAATTGTATTCTTTTATTTCGGGAAGGGTATTTTGGGTATTTTCAACCTACTTTAAGTCTAATAAACGAGTATTAGGATCGTTTTATATCGATTAAGGGTTTCAAAACCATTCTTTTCCTAGTTCCTAAACGAGGGTTTACCGAGGGAGAAAGAAGAGAAAGTTGGGGATATCAAGCTTCGAGGTCAAATTCTTGAAGAGGATTAGTAGTTCTTCACCCAGAAATGTAAGACTAAACTAAAAGAATGATATTGTCCTTCCATGTGCCCCATAGATGCTTATTGATGAGTTAAGAGCTCATGAGTGCCCATACATAATTCTTGAAGTATTATCTTGATTAAATTCTTGAATTAAGTTTCTATTGTATTACTGAGTTTCCTGTATACAATGATATCTTGATGATCTTCTTGAAGTTGAGTAATTGTTTGAATGTAAGTTCATGTCTTCATTCACATGAACCCTAATTGAGGACTATGATTGTTTTTATGCATTATTAAAAACTGAGATTGGTGGTTATACTGAACATGTTAAACACCGATGATTTATTTTTAGCATATTCTATTGAGTTTTCATGAATATAACTTTTGAGCATGAATAATGATTTGAGAACGCGTTCTGATGTTACGCAGAGATTTTGAAGCATGACTTTTCTAAAAAAACACTTGACGTTTTAATGAGGTCTGATTTAATTGTGTTTGATTTAATTGTGTATTGAGTCTAAATGATGCATTGAGTACATATTGATGATGATATAAATATATTTTCTCATAATACATTCATTGATAGATGATAGTGATAGTAGATATGAGTCTTAAAAGGATTGATTTAATTGATGAGTTGTGTATGTTTTAGTCTTGAGAGTATTATTGAGCATCGAGTTGGGTGAGGAGTGTCACCCAGAACTGTGCTTGCCAGCGTAGGATAGTTGTGCAGCACGTTTTGGCGCCTCTTGTCCCAAAGGTTTGACATTCTCTTTGGATTTGAGAGAGAGAGAGAGACAGAGCTACTATGTCCTTTACCGTGACAAGTTTAGGACAGGCGTGGTAACGCTGTTGATTCATTTTGCACCACCTAACTTAAAGATAGTGGGACATGATAGATGTCGCTAAGAGAAACTCCCAAGCAACATTGATTGAGCATGAGATTTCTAATGAAGTTATTCTTTTCTTTTCAATGTACATAGAGAGACAAATTGTATATGTATATTTGTCGAATTGAATATGTATCTCTGTCAAATAATTATATATATGCGGTTGTT
>JAPFFP010006459.1:0-17601 GCA_026153255.1 Solanum medicagineum
AGCGTTAGACGCACATATAGCCCATTAACACGAGATTCAAGCACTTTTAAAATTTAGTGTCAATTTGTCCATTTCATATCATGTTTCCTTTGAATTGTACTAGTATTGTAAGGTGTGGGGTGTTACAAATACTGCTGGACTAGATGGTTTCACAGGAACCTTCTATCAATAGTGTTGGGAAGTTGTGGGGGGAGAGATTGAGAAGATGACAAGGGGCTTCTTCTGTGGTTATCAACTACTAAGGTTCATCACTCATACTAACTTAGTCAATATTCCAAAAAAGGACAAAGGTCAGGTAGCTAAAGGATCTGAGACCTATTAGCCTCTGCAACTTTGTGAATAAATCTATTCTAGGTTAATCCTAGAAAGATTAACACTAGTGGTGCCAAAAATCATCTCTAAAAATCAATCAGGTTTTATGAAGGGCAGAAGCGTTGCAGAATATGTCCTATTGGCGTAGGAAATAATAAAGGGACATTATAAAGAGGAATAAAAATCACAAGTGGTGGTGAAATTGGACATGTCCAAGGCCTATGACTGAGTTTCTTGGGTTTTTCTAACTATGGTCCTAAGGAGGTTTAGTTTCTCAGAAGTTTTTATTGATTTAATGTGGAGGCTGATTAGCAACAGTTGGTATTCTATCCTCATCAATGGTCAATCTCAGAGATTCTTTCAGTCTTCTATAGATGTTAAACAAGGGGATCCCTTATCCTCAGTCCTCTTTATTGTTGATGCTGAAGTGCTCTCTAGGAGTTTGAATAATCTAATCTTGGATGAGAGGTATTTGGGATTTGGCATGCCTAAGTGGAGCCCACAAATAAATTATCTTGCCTATACAGATGATACTATATTGTTTGTATTAGGAGACAAGCACTCTATAATACAAATGATGAAGGTTATCAGTGGTGATGAGCAAGTTTCTAGACAAATGGTGAATAAGGAAAAAAACTTCTTCTATGTTCATGATAAGAGCCCCCGGATTATCACCTTGAGACTGAGGAAACTCACTGGTCTAGGGATGGGCAATTTTTCATTCATTTATCTAGGTTGCCCTATGTTCTATAGAAGAAGAAATTCCTTTTATTTAAAGGCCTACTGAGCAAATTTCTAAGAGAGCCAGGAGTTGGCATAGCAAGCCTAGGGCCTAGACGTGACACGATGAATGGAAAGCCCGAAGACAACCCAAACAAGCCTCTTAGCATATCGTGTACATATCCTTGGTTGCAGAAACAAATTAAACAAACACAAGAGTCAAATAAATGAAAAGGAAAAGGGACTAAGGGAAACAATTTGTGCTAATGATAGAGTAAGAAGAGTCAAGCATCAATCATATAATCAATCCATGACATAATATCCAACGTCACCTCTAACATAGATTGGAACGGGGGGCCCGACACTTTCCTGGCTCACCCTCATTTAATAAGTATCTAAACATAAGAACAAGAATTTATAAAGCATGAATGCGAATAGCTGTCGCCCTTGGACTTGAGGACTCACCAACTAGCTTCTTCACAAGAACAAACTAGCCATAAGGAGAGGGAGGATGATCAATGGAGCTCCGATTCCTACATGGTAATATCATGTAGGCATAGAGTATGAGTTAATATGTTTGAATGTACTAAGTATGCAAGATGAAATGCAACAGAATCATGAGCCATAATAACAAGATACTTATTTATAATCAATAAACATAAGCTTAATATGCCATGTCTAATCAATGCGTTGTATGAAACATACTTAAGGATAATTGTAGGGGCATATCTTGTTAAACACCATAAAGTAACATGAATGGATCGTCCAACTACCTTGTACTAGAGGGTGAGGGATATAGCATAGGTCATAACCCCTTCTAGAAGGTAATGGGTAGTACATAAGGATAGAGGAGTAGCATAGGTCATAACCACTACATGTAAGCATGAGATAATACAACATATTGGACCACACACGAGGGTGAGGCGTACTACATAGTTCATAACCCCTACATGTGAGTACATAACATTGAATGGCATATGAGGGTGAGGCATACCACATACTTCATAACCCTTTTATATGAGTATAAGATATTGCATAACATCAAATCATACATGAGGGTCAGCTGTACAACATAGTTCATAACCCCTTTATGTAGAAATTCAGCCTTGTACTAGAGGGTGAGGCATATAACATAGTTCGTAACCCCTTCTAGTATGCTTCACAATTTATATGAACACAAACCTTACCATAAGAACTCAATAACTCATCAACAATTGAGACTTGTAAAAATCATGCAATAGATCGTAGTAAAACTTGAGAATTCTTGTCAAGACATTTTATCAAACACTTGGTGGGTGTGTAATGCTTGTTCAAAATCATGTAATTTGAGCGTGAAATCATATAAGAAAACTCAATGAAAATCAACCCACCAACATATTGTAAAAGCTTCATGTAAGATACCTTGAAATCCATCATCAAATCTCATAATAGATCATAATTTCATAGCTCAAAACATACAGTCTCAATAGACAAAACCAACTCATAATATAAACTTAAGATAAATGGACATGCATATTAATCAACATTTCATAAAATCCCAACATATTTCATGCTTAAAATCCATAATAAAAGATACCCATAGATAATACAACTTGAAAACATACAATTTTCATAGAATAAAAAGATTGGGCACCATGGGTGAAAGGACCCAATGGTTGAAACCCACATACCTTATACTTGAATTTTCTTGATGTAGACTTGAAGGAACTTGAAGCTTGAAATGGAGTTCTTGAGATCCGGAATTAAGCTTGAGACACTTGAATTTGGATGAAATATTTGGTTAAGAGTTAGAGAGGATTTTGAGAGTCTTAAGTGATATAGAGTTGAAAAATGGCTAAGTATAGGTGTTTTTACGCATAGTTGGGCATGGGGCCAAGATGCCAATGTCTTAGGGCCGAAACTAGAAAATCAAGGAAGTGCAACCACTACGACGCGACGGGTCTGCGTCACGGAGGTGCGTGGACCCACACTGTTTTTAAAAAATTTTACGAAAATCATTTTTCGCTATGGGTCTTCTAAAATTCGGGTTACACCCATTTTCCACTCAATTTCTCCCGATCAAGAATATGAAGTTGGATTTTTGATATCATACACGAATTTTGAGATATATGGAAATTACGATTATGGGCATTTCTGAGGCACATTTCTGGGGCGTTCCAATATCTCCCCTTTGGGAATATTCGTCCCTGAATGTCAAAGAAAAATACAGAAGAAACGTAATCATGAAGATTTCAACCCGACATGAATGCAACAAACGCATTTGAACATCATCTTCAAAAATCTCAACATGAATGTCAAAATCACTATAAGCTTGTTAACATAAACCTAAATGCATGCAAATGACACAAGGGCTGAAACTTAAGACTTGAAATCATAAAAGGGACTTAGTTTGCTATATTAAGCTTGAATAGAATGAAAGAGGTACGTATATCGCTCTTCACGTGCGCTCCGGCTCCCCAAGTGATGCTTTCAACTTGTCAATTCCTTTAAGGACCCTTGATGGTGCTACATCTTTGTTTCTCAACCTTTCTACATGTCCATCCAATATCTCCACCGGGGCCTCTCCCTTGGTCATCTCATCCTTCACAACACCCACAACCTCAAAGAGTTCTATAGCACTTGGGTCACCAACACATCTCCTCAACATAGATACACGAAAGACAGATGTACCATATCCATTTCCCTAGGCAATTCCAATCCATAAGCAACTTTACCAATTTTCCCTCAACACTCTATAAAGACCCACAAACTTAGGCTTAATTCTCTTTCTTGTCAAACTGGATCACACCCTTCATTGGTGGGACTTTCAAGTGCACCCAATCATTAACACAAGCACACATAGCCTACCTTAGTACCTAAGGATGCCATCTCCCCTGTGGGATGAAACCTCCACTTCACTATCTACCACCAAAGCATTCAACTCTAGCAAGGCGGGGTCAAGTTCTTGCTTTAACTTGACCTCATCAGCCAAAGAAGATTTGAGACCATCAAAACCACTACACTACTATTCTCAACTTCATCCAACCTCATTTCCAACCTAGCCAACTGGTGTACTTATCTAACCACCATTTTGTTACCAAGATTCACACTTATCATATTTAACAATCGACCTCTCATCCCTCAAGATTTGCAATATCACCCTCAAAAGAGTCACAAGCTCTTCTTCACTCCGGAGAGAAATCAATTATACCATCCATAAAACTACCACAAACCTACCAAGGTAGGGTTTAAAGACCCTATTCATGAGATCTACAAACATAGCCAGGGCATTGGTCAAGCAAAAGACATTACTATAAATTCAAAATATTGGGAAGGACAACAAGAAAGTCATTGACTACCAGAACTGACTCAATAGGAAGAACTTTAGACTCAACATCCCCTAACCCTTACGAGATCAATTTGGTCCTTAAGACAAGAAATGCATCTATCCACTCAAGTACGGACTCATTAAGGAATTAGATTCTAATTTTATAGGCTCTACAATCAATACATGCATGATATGCATGTAACCAATCCACCCCAAGAATAACCCCATAATCCACCATGACAAGTTCAACAAAATCACAATATAAGGCTTCATGCAAATGGGGCAACCCTTATAGACCTTTTCTAGCAACAATAGACTCACCAATGGGTTACACACAAAAATGGTTCACAAAACAATTCGGAACACAGATGAAACTTACTAGAAACAAAGTAATAATGAAAGAAATAGTGGTTCCTGGACCTATCAATGCATGCACATCAAAATCAAAAATCTTTAACATACTAGTAACAACATCGGGCACCTCATCCCCTCCTTGCCTCCCTCGAAGAGCATGAAACCGATTATGTCGTGGAGTATCCCCTTGTTGGCGTTCTTGAATTCCTTGATCAACATGACCACCTTACCCTTGAGGACAACATTTTTACCCTTGTTTCGACCATAAGGGCAATCAATAAGATTATGGCTACTCTTCCACACCCATAACACGCTTTTGAATCCTTCAGGCATTTGCTACGATTATGTTTCTCACATTTTTGGTGTTTTGGAAAATTCACCCCACCATTTCCACCTTGGACCCTTGGGTTAAGCACCCCATTGTTAGAAAATCTCTTGTTTGGAGCACTGGAGGACCCTTGGCCTTGAAATTCATGAGCTTGTTGGAAGCGGTCACCCTTAGCACTTTGATAACCACCCTCATACCGAGCCCTCTTAGACTCTATACATATGCTTTTCCTAAGCTTCTCCCCCTTGAGTTGTTCAGCATATGTCATAAGCCAGGACAAGTCCATATCACCCACTAGCATGATGGTACAATACTCTTCATTTACCAAGTCGGACACTTTGGACACAAACTTGTTCATCCTTGATCTAGGGTCGGCAATAAAATGTGGAGTATACTTGAAAAGCTTGTTAAACTTGAGAGCATACTCTCTCACACTAATGGAACCTTGCTTGAGGTTCATAAATTCCATCATTTTAGCCTCTCTCAACTCTATAGGGAAGAACAAGTTGAGGAAGGTAGCTTTGAACTCCTCCCAATGAATAGAATCATGATTTCCCCTCTCCACTTTCCATTGCACAAACCAAATTTGAGCAACACCTTTTAGTTGATAATCCGCTAGATCTTCCTTTTCCTTTTAACTTACACCCATGATGGATAGCACCTTATACACCTTATCTATGAACTTTTAGGGGTCTTCCTCCACCTTGGACCTATGAAACTCCGGAGGATTCATTCTAGTGAAGTCCTTCACTCTTGAGGCGGGAGTATAAGCATGAGGATCTTGGGCCCCTTGATTCAATTGGTTAGTCATTGCATGAGACAACATAGTAATGGCACTTTGTAACTCAACTTCGAGAGCCCCTCCATCTTGAGGAGCTTGAGGAGTGGGGTAAGCCAGTTGCCCCCCGGGTGCACGGGACCTCCTTGGTCTTCCTCTTTGTAGCGGCATGATCTAGAAGAGTAAAAAGCATTCGTTAGGGGAAAAAACCTTATCTTACACCTAAAACACGATATAACCATGAAGAAGTGAAACATTTCCTAAAACACCTCATAGCCTCCAATTCATAGTTGTGGCACACTTCACAACCATGAATAAGACTTTAATCGACACAGTGTGTTAGATTCCGAAGCCATTAACAACCTAGTGCTCTAATATCAAGTTTGTCACTACCCAAGCCTAGGGCCTAGATGTGAAATGGCGAATGGGAAGTACGAAGATAATCCAAACAAGGCTCTTAGTATATCGTGTACACATCCTTGGTTACAGAAACAAATTAAACAAACACAAAAGTCAAATAAATGAAAAGGTAAAGAGACTAAGGGAAACAATTCATACTAATGATAGAGTAAGAAAAGTCAAGCTTTAATAACATAATCAATCCATGACATAATATCTAACGACACCTCCAACATAGATTGGAGCTGGGGCCAAGACACTTTCTAGGCTCGCCCTCATTTAACAAGTATCCAACATAAGAACAAGATTGTATAAAGCATGAATGAGAATCGCTATCGCCCTCGGACTTGAGGACTTACAAACTAGCTTCTTCACAAGAACCAACTATCCACGAGGAGAGGGAGGATGATCAAATGGAGCTCTAGTTCCTACATGGTAACATCATGTAGGCATAGAGTATGCGTTAGTACGTTAGAATGTACTAAGTATGCGGGATGCAATGCAACAAGAATCATAAGCCATAATAACAAGGTGCTTATTTATAATCAATAAATATAAGCTCAATATGCCATGTGTAATCAATGCATAGTATGAAACATGCTTAAGAATATTCATACTTGCATATCTTGTTTAACACTATAAAGTAACATGAATGGATCATCCAACTACCTTGTACTAGAGAGTGAGGAATATAGCATAGGTCATAACCCCTTATAGAAGGTAATGGGTAGTATATGAGGGTAGAGGAGTAGCATAGGTCATAACCCTTATATGTAAGCATGAGATAATACAACATATTGGATTGTACGTGAGGGTGAGGCATACCACATAGTTCATAACACCTACATGTGAGTACATAACATTGAATGGCGTATGAGGGTGAGGCATACCACATAGTTCATAACCCCTTCATATGAGTATAAGATATTGCATAACATCAAATCATACATGAGGGTAAGGTGTACAACATAGTTCATAACCCCTTCATATAGAAATTCGACCTTGTACTAGAGGGTAAGACATATAACATAGTTTGTAACCCCGTCTAGTAGTCTTTACAATTCACAAGAGCATAAACCTTAGCATAAGAACTCAATAATTCATCAACAATCGAGACTTGTAAAAATCATGCAATAGGTCATAGTAAAACTTGAAAATTCTTGTCCAAGACATTTTATCAAACACTTGGTGGGTGTGTGATGCTTATTCAAAATCATGCAATTTGAGCATGAAATCATGTGAGAAAACTCAAATGCAAACCAACCCACCAACATATTGTAAAATCCTCAAGTTAGATACCTTGAAATCCCCCATCAGATCTCATAATAAATCATAATTACATAGTTCAAAACATACATAGTCTCAATATACAAAACCAACTCATAGTATAAGCTTAAGATAGATAGACATGCATATTTAATCAACATTTCATAAAATTCAAACATATTTCATGCTTAAAATCTATAATAAAAGATTTCCATAGGTAATACAACTTGAAAACATGCAATTTTCATAGAATAGGAAGATTGGGCACCATGGGTGAAAGAACCCAATGGTTGAAGCCCACATACCTTATACTTGGATTTTTTGGATGTAGACTTGACGGAGACTTGCAGCTTGAAATGGAGTTCTAGAGATCCGAGATTAAGCTTGAGATACTTAAATTTGGATGAAATCTTTTGTTAAGCATTAGAGAGGGTTTTGAGAGTGTCTTGAGTGATATAGAATTGAAAAATGGCTAAGTATAGGTGCTTTTATGCATAGGTTGGCATGGGGCCAAGACCCCAAAGTCTTATGGCCGAAACTTGAAAATCAAGGAAGTGCAACCACTACTTCACGACGGGTTCGTGTCGCGGAGGTGTCGCGGACCCACACTATTTTCGAAAACTTTTGCGAAAATTATTTTTCGCTACGGGGCTCCTAAAATTCGAGTTATACTCATTTCCCATTTAATTTTGCACCCTGATCAAGGATATGATGTCTAATTTTTGATACCACCCATGAATTTTGAGATATAATAAAAATTACAATTATGGGCATTTTGAGACAGATTTCTGGAGCGTTTCAATTAAGCAGATTCATAAAATATTTGCCTCCCTTTTTTGGAGCAAGGTTGGAGGAGAAATAGGTATGCACTGGGTGAAGTGGGAGGATTTGTGCTATACTTATAGGGAAGGTGGGGTGAACTTTAGATCTTTGCATGATACTGCCAAGGCCATATTTGCAAAATTATGGTGAAAATTTAGGACCTTAGTGAATCTATGTGGAGCACCTTCATGTGGAACAAGTACTATAAGAAATCCCATCCTCTAATTGCAACACATAGGGGTTGATCCTGTATATGGAAGAAGACAGAAATCAGTGATGAGATGGATCATGACATCTGGTGTCAAATCTAGGAAGGGTACAATGAGCTTCTGGTTTGATAATAACAAACAAGGAGCTCTATACTATATAGTTGACCAGGCAAGGGAAGAGGAAACTAACGTTAGGGACTTCATAAGTAATGGAAGATGGGACAAAGAGAAACTAAGGGAGCTAATTGATGAATACCTTATGGATTACATAATTAATAACATTCAGCCAGTATTGTATGAAGAGGCAGATGCAGCATAGTGGATGGCCCAACCAAATGGACAATTTACTACAAAGTCTGCCTTTCAATGTCTTAGAAGAAAAAAAGGAAGCAATTTGGTGGATGGAAAACCTATAGATCAAAGAAACAGATTTAAGTTTTTTCCTAGTAGAGAGTTTGGAAAAGAAAGGTTGTTACAGAGGACACTTAAGAAAATGAAAAATCAGCTTGGCCTCTAGTTGTTACTGCTATGAAGATGGAAACGAGGAATTCATGTCACACCTTTTTCTAACAGCCCCGATTAAATTATAGACACAGTTTGATTCTTATACATGTCAGACTGTGGAGGAGAATCATCTGCAACAGTAATTTACCAAGTGGTGGAGGGTTGAGACAACATCAAGAATCCAACCAATCATGAAGGTTGTCCCCCAGATTATAATGTGGCTGCTATAAAGAAGGAGGAATGATAGGAGGCATGAGAAGGATATGTCCTTTGATACATTTGTATATTAATGTCGTCAATTGATATACTATGTGATAAGGATCAGATATCCTTGTTTATTAACTCCAACTGAGTGGAACAGAATAATCTCCAAACTTAAAGCCTATTAGCCTATGCTATTCCATTATCTTGTTAAATGGGAGCTTCCTACTTTAATGAGTTTAAAGGTAATATTAATAGGGCTAGTAGGGGGAATCCAAGCTGGAGTACATAGGCCTTTTGCATAAGGGATCATCATGATGACCTAAGTTATGCTGCTGCTAGTGAACTGGGTCACTTAACTAATATAGAGGTTGAAACATAGGCTACGCTAATATGTCTAACGCATTGCAGTCACAACCATATTAAGCACCATTTTAGAAACTGATTCACTATGTCTTCTTGATAAGTGAGTATGCATATCCCATGGATAGTCAAAGAACATTTAAGGAAATAATGGGGCACATGCAACAACTATAGGCTAGCATTGAACACATTTACAGAGAGGAAAACTAACTAGTTGATAGGAAAGTGAATCAAGCAATAGCGGAAGGAGGGTACTTAGAGTGGAGCAATTTTCAAGACCTTTTTGTCCACTACAGGAGGATATGTAACTGTGATAAAGCCCAGATATACAATTTGATCAAAATAAAATCAGTCAACCCATATGGGGAATAATTACAGGAACCAAAAACAGGGGATAGGAGCTACTATGTATAGTTGAAAAATCTACACAACTATTTCTATATACTACTCCTATGGATATACCAAGTCAGCTTCCAAAAGATTTTCCATCAAAAAAGAGGGTATGACTTCAGATATGGGTTTTCTTGTAAAGTTAGGTGACATTCATATCGAAAGTAAATATCAACAAAATGGCGGCAATTACGGAGAGTTAAGAAAAGAGGTTACCAGTATAGATCGATATGGAACGGTGAGAAAAAAGGAATGTCAAAGAACAGTACTTACCCATTCCAAATTTTTCAAGTTGTAGAGACAAAAGCCACAAAAAGTAGAAGACATCTCCTTGAAAAACAGGAAAACACTGGTGAGTATATGGTAGAAGGAGATGAGGAAGTCGAAAATAAGGAGAGGGTCATACCTTGCACGGAAAGACATTGAAATCGACATTTAGAGAGATCAATATGTGATTGATTATTTAGAAGAACGAAAGCTAGAAGCAAGGGTTTTCCAAGGCTTCCAGATACATCTTGCGTATTTGGGAAGACTTATTTTGGAAAGTGAAAAGACGGTAGTTGGTACGTATAAATGTAGGTGTCTTTGGGCCTGGTGGAGTGGACCGCTACTGTCTGACTTTGTATATATTATGATTGGGAAATAAATGTCCCAATCTCTATATTTAACCAAAAAAAAAGATATTTGTGTGGCTAACATTCATTTCATTCCGAGAAAAAGGAGAATTTTAAACTTAAATTATTTCTAATTGTAGTAAAGTTATACTCTTTTGGGATGAATCAAAAAGAAAAGGGTGTCACATAAAATGGTACAGAGAGAGTATCATTTATACTATACCTACTAATAAAACTTTTACTTGTAGTAAATATGAATTTTTCATACAATATAAATATATTCTAAATATTTAAAAATATATTGTGCTTCTTTAATAAAAAAATATTGACACCACATATTTTATTACCTATAAGCTAACAAGCTAAAGGACAAACACTGCACGAAATTATTGTACCAAAGAAACATTAGTTGTACTGTTATTTTCTATAAACACATGTATACATCTTTTTATTAACTTTGTAGGGAACAATTGTCATCCACACCCATTTTTACTTTTTGGTCCTATTTCCCACACACACTGTTGCATCTTTCTTCCCCCTTCATATTTATTATTATGCTCCTTCTACATTCTCTTTTTCTCTCAAAGTAATTTTTAGATCTTTGTTACTAACTTCTATCTACAAAATTGATGAATCTCTTTGCTCCAAATTGATTTTCTTCGACGTTTGAACAATTCTCCATCTTTGCTTTTGTGCTGGTAAGATTTTTTTATTTCTCATCAATTTATTTTTTAAAATTCTTATGGGTCCTCTATATTAAGAAGATTGAAAAAATAATGATACAAAGAGTCTTTTGTGTTGATAGTTTAGCTTAAAGGTACTTTCTTTTTATTTAAAAGGTTTATATTGATTGTTTGGATGTCATTTTCATGGCTTTTTGATGTTTGACGTTTCTTGAATTTTTGTATATCTTGGGAGACTAGAGAATGTGAAATTGCTTTTAAAAGTTAGTGCAAATGAGTGCCTTATTATTTCTTCATTTACTTATTGGTATACACTCTACTTTGATCTACTTTTTATAAACTGCTCTATTTGTTTGTTGTCTTTCTATGAAATAATTCTCTTTTTCATATACGAATACCGCTTAACCTGGCAGTACGAATAACAATTTAAATTGGTTCAATTTCTAAAGAGTAGAGAATATTGATTTCCTATCTTCACAACTTTTGGTGTTGTTTGGAGCTCAATTTCTCATAATTTTTAAGATTTTTGTTTGCTTATTGATGCCCCACTCCCTTTTTTTATCCCTTAAACTATAACCTCTACGACAAATTAAATTATTTGACTTTGATTCTTCATCAAAATCTGCATATTAAAATTTAGAACTCAAGAATTTCTACCTCTGATCAATATAGTGTACAAGAATTTCTATACTCACAAGATTAAGTTGCCAAATTATTACAAATTCAAAAAGTAATGTATAATTAAAATATTGTACACATCACAAAAATAAGCATTGACTTATTTACTATTTTGATTTTAGAATAAAGAATATGTGAAGCAAAATATTCATTCCTCCATGCTATTTTTCTTTAACTGATTTTGTGAATCTTCAGCTTGGTAGGCAAATGTAAGAGATGGCTCTTTGTTGAGCATACCAGGAGCTTTGAATACTCTACTCGATCTCCTTTAATACTTCTCCCTGTTCCTTGTATTTATTTTCTTCAATCCTCCTTGTAATGTCTTTTCTTCCTACCAACTTTGATTTTATCAATATTCTTGATGGCCTTCAAACTATTCTCAGTTATATTTCTGCCATATCTCTCTGGCCTAGTATGCTTCCTCGCAAATTCAAATGTTGAGTCTTAAGTCATGTCCTTTCCATGTAGTCATATATATGCTTTAATCCATTTAATACTATGTCAATTCCTCTTGATCATAAAGTTCTTGTGGCACATAGACTTATAGAATCAAAAGATCTTTGTGTTGTTCTGAACAAATTGAATATCGTGGCTCGAATATACAATTGAGGAACAAAATTAATATTTTACGAATCTCATTGTATCGGCCTGTTATGTTTCCCTAATTCACTAAATGGAAACGGATAGCAACGGAGCAACTGTCTAACCACTCGCTTATTGACCTATAGTAGTTTTTTCTTTTATATTTCTTAATTTGGATATACCTTGAAATTTGTTACATCGTAGAATATGTTTTTTCATAAGATTACGAGTAATCTTGAAGAGTCTTTGGACTAATTAAGGTAAGATTTGATAGGAACGTAAATTTTTGAGGAAAAATTGTGATTTTTCAAATGAAATACTATGAAAGCTTATCTCGTACCTACACTCAGAGACCGCTTATTTTCACTTTCTAAGCTAATAGACTACTCAATCAATCAATTGCCTATCCTTATTCCTCGATATGCTTAGAGAAAGTTGATCCAATAGCCTAGACATGAGGGTAGAAATATAAAACCTTAAAAGTTATATGGTGTTTGCAATTGTAATGGTCCATGGTTTCTCATTTTTCAAAATTTGTTAATGTCCCACTAGGAGTACACACACTTTATTAGATTTGCTTGCACTTTTATTAGCTTCTCCTACTATCATATTCCTAGCATATTAGTGAAATTGTAACACCCCCTAGTTCTTTCTACCTAATCTAGAGCAGATGCACAGAGGATGCTGATAAAAGATCGAGAAAAACTGCTGAAGAAGGATTCATAAGGGCCATTTACGCCCTATAAACAGATCTACGACTTGTAGAATGGGTCTCGTAAAACCCCAGATGACTTAGTAAAATTTTCTAATTCTGAAGCCTATATACGAGATAGTATATGACCCATAAAGTAATCCATGACTCGTAGATTGGTTTTGTAAATTGATGGCAAAATATCAACTTTTCAATATCTTAAATTATGAGTTAACAGACGAATCGTAGGACATTTTACGACTCGTAGAGGAGGTCTTGTGACAAATTCCAGTAGCTCAATTTTCAGCACTCCTTGCTTACGAGAGGTCATATACGACTTTTAAAATGGTCTATGACCTGTAGACGTGGTCTCATAGACTCAGACGACATCTATTTTTAAGAAGGTTAATTTTGTCCATTCTTGTCCCTTTTAATTAAACCCTTGGACGTTTGGAATTTATTTAAGTCATGAAATAAAACCCCATGCGTATTTTCCCCCATTCTTCACCTTAGGGATTTCTTGAGAGCACTAGAGTAGGGAGAAGAGCAAGAGTTCTCAATTCTAACATGAGGATCTAGAGTTGGATTGTTTTTTCTATCCCCAGGTATGTAAGGCTTACTAAAGCATAGAACTACATTCGTTCACACACCCCTTTCATCTACTTGAGTCAAATGTTGGAAAAGAGTTGGGACTTGGGAATTCTATTATCCAAATACTGAAATTCCTTCATTTATTATGAATTCTCCTGATAATGTATGAAGTACTTTCCGTATTGCATAATTTCCGACATGAAATTGAGTTAAAGTCTTATAATTGATAGCATGAACCCTAAATTGCATGATCTTGTGAAATGCTATGCATGTTACTAAATTAAGGTTGAGTCTAAGTATCTGATTGAGTATGATTGATTATGAGGAGCATGTTGCATTTAGTCACATACACTGTTATGTATAATTACCTTGCTTGCACCATCTGATGAGTCTTATTGGGTGAGTCTGAATGACTGTTTTAGTCTGAGTTGAGTTGATTGCCTTCAATGATTGACTGAGTTGATGAGTAACTCAGGTGAGTTGAAATGAGATCACCTAATGAGGTTGATATTTGATTGACTTACTAGTATTGAGGATTGAGTTGATTGAGGATTGAGTTGATTGATGAGTTGAACATATTTTAGTCTTTGGAGGAGTATCGAGTACCAAGCTGGGAGCGAGTAAACATTTACTCTAACCCACAGAACTACGTGGCCATCGTAGGATAGTTGTGCAACATGTTTTGGCAACTCTTGTCCCAAAAAGTGGACATTTACAATGGATCCATGAGAGAGTTGATCGTCTTTTACCATGACAAGTTTAGGACGGGCGTGGCAATGACGTCGCCTTTGTTGTGCATCACCAAACTAAAGGTGATGGGGTTGGATGTCGGTCAAAGGAACTCCCAAGCAACATTGTTTGAGTATGATATTTTAAACTGAGTTTATTTTTACTGAATATACTTTAAAAAGTATGCTTTACTTTAAACTTGCATGTACTGAGTTGAGCATGAGTTTGTTGAGTCGAGATGAGTGAGTTAAGCCTTATTTTCTTGAGCTATTTTACATACTAATATATTCCATGTACTAACATCCATTTGGACCTGCATCATTTTATGGTGCAGATACAGGTGATAGAGGACTTCAGCCTACACACCATTGAAGTCTAAATCAGTGCATCCTAGAGTTGGTGATCCGTCCTTGCATTCTGGAGGATCCCTTTTATCTTCTTACTTTCATTGAGTACTTTATTTTCTTTGATTTGAGGTGTCCATAACTTGTCATGGCACCATCTAGATTATTGAGTAGAGGCTTCATAGACATTGAGTAGAGGATTTGTTGAGTATTTTTGTATTCTAAACTTATTTGCTGGAAACTATGAGTTCGTTGAGTTATATTTTATTTATATGATGTCTTTTTATTTGAGTAATTTCTTCTGCTGTCAAGTTGATGTGATGATGAGAACAGGTTAGTTCTCTTGGGGAATAAGCACTGGTTCTTCAAGTGTTGGCCATGCCAAGGGTACCCTCCTGAGGTGTGACAAACTTGGTATCAGAGCATATAGTTCAAGAGTCCTCGGGAGTCTATGAAGCCATGTCTAGTAGAGTCTTGTTTATGGGTGTGTTGTGCACCATATTTCATAAGCAGGAGGCTATAGGACATTAGGAATTATTACACTTTCTTGTGTTCTGAGTTCGTGTGATAGAGTTAAATTTCTACAAAGCTCTCTTCTAACTCATGTGTTATGCGTTTGTAGATCATGCCTCCAAAATGCACCATAACCTAATGGAATGCTTCAGCCAACAATGCTGAGAACCCTACTCAAGAGGTTCCCCCTCAAATGGAAACGAGGGGTTGAGGTCGACCAACCAGAATCGATGATGTTCCTGTGACACCTACTGCTCCACCTGCTCCTACTACTGAGGCTGACTTAAGAGGAGCTATCACCATGCTCACATAGTTGTTAGCTGCCCAGAGCGGGAACCAGGGCCTGTAGACTCCTAGTTCCAACTCTCAAGAGCTAATGGCTTCCCCCAGACTGAGAGACTTCTTGAGGATGAACCCACCGGTCTACACAGGGTCAAAGGTTGAGGAGGACCCTCAGAACTTTATGATGAGATGTGAAAGGTTCTGAAAACTATGCATGCAACTGAGATCGAGGGAGTTAAGCTTGCTACCTACTAGATCAAGGATATGGCAAATATTTGGTATAATCAGTGGGAAGAGAGTCGAGGTGAGGATACTAAGCCCGCTTCTTGGGATGGGTTAGAGAGTGCGTTCCTCGGTCACTTCTTCCCTCAGGAGTTGAGAGAGGCAAAGGTTGAGGAGTTTGTGAATCTGAAAAAGGAGGGGCTAACTGTTAAGGAGTACAAACCTGAAATTCATCCAGTTATCCAGGTATGCCCCAGAGATGGTCCAGGATATGAGAGCAAGGATGACGAAATTTGCATCTAGGTTGGGTAAACATGTGAAGAGGGAGTGCAAGGCAACATTGCTAATCCCAAGTATGGATATTTCCAGAATGATGGTTTATGCCCAACAAACTAAGGAGGATAAAAAGAAGGACAAAGAGGAGTATATGCGTAAGAAGGCTGAGTCAGGAAGGCCTGAGCCCAATCAGACTAAGCAAAGTAAGGGATATAAGTCATACTTTCAGAAGAGGTCCTCTAGCTATGCACCATTTTTAGCTAGTGCACCAGCCCCAAGTCATAGGTATGATCACAAGTCCTAAGGTCAGTCAAACTTTAGAGCACAGGGTGCACTAGCTCAAGCCAATGTGACTCTTGGCTCTAAAGGGAAGCCACCTTGTGGGAAATGTGGCAGGATGCATCCGGGAAAATATAGAGATCGAGGGAATGGTTGCTACAAGTGGACAGTAGGGCCATTTTCAGAGGGAGTGTTCGATGTGGGGCAATAAGGCCAATCTTCTACCATAGCACTACCAGCGAGGGGTAACCAGAGAGGGGCTGCACCAGGGGTAAGTGGTGGGACAAACCGTCTGTATGCAATGGGGAATCAACAAGACCAACAGGTTGCACCAGATGTTGTAATGGGTATACTTCAAGTCTTTACCTTTCCTTGTTATGCCTTACTTGATCCAAGAGCAACTTGTTCCTTTATAACGCCATATGTGGCTGGTATATTTGGGATCCTTCCTGAGTGTTTGCTTGAGCCATTTACTATTTTTACTCCTGGTTGTGAGTCCATTCGAGTTAAGAATTTATAGAGATTGTGTGGTATCCATCTATCATTGGGATACTATTGCTGATTTGATTGAGTTAGAGATGGCGATTTCAATGTAATCCTGGGTAAGGACTGGCTTCACGCCTGCTATGCCTCTGTTGATTGTCGAACCTGAATGGTTCAGCTTTCGGATGATCCTGTTATTGAGTGGAAGGGAGATTCTATTTCTCCAAAGGGTAAGTTTATTTCTTAGCTCAAGGACGGAAGACTAATCTCTAAGGGATGTACCTAGCACTTCGTGCGAGTCAAGTTTGACTATGTTGAGCCGCCTTCTCTTGAGTCTATCTCGGTCAAAGCGAGTATCATGATGTATTCCTGAGGATCTGCTCGGAATCGTGAGCGAGTTTCCTGATATATTTTCTAAGGATCTACTCGGAATCCCTCCTGATAAGGAGATCGATTTTGGACTTGATGTGCTTCCTGACACCCAGCCTATTTCCATTCCACCATATAGAATCGCCCCTGCGGAGTTGAAAGAGTTGAAAGGAACAGTTGAGGGATTTGCTAGAAAAGGGATTCATAAGGCTGAGTGTCTCTCCATGGGGTGCTCCTGTCACGCCCCAAGTCCCGTTAGGGCGGACTGGCACCCGTTGCCGATAAGGCCCGGGAGAACCAACCTATACTATA
>JAPFFP010006470.1:0-17600 GCA_026153255.1 Solanum medicagineum
TGGTTTGAAGTGGGTGAAACCACCTTACTTGGGCCAGATCTAGTACAACAAGCCATGGAAAAAGTTAAGTTAATACAACAACGGCTAGAAACAGCCCAAAGTAGTCACAAATCATATGCGGATGCTAGAAGGAGAGGACTGCACTTCTCAATAGGAGATTGGATATTTTTAAAGGTATTTCAAATGAAAGGGATTATGAGATTTGGGAAGAAAGGAAAACTGCGCCCACGTTACATAGGGCTATATAAAAGTATTAAGAGGTTCGGGTAGGTTGCATATGAAATAGAGCTACCGCAGGAGCTTTCAATGGTTCATCCAGGCTTTTATGTCTCAAAGATTCGAAAATGCATAGGTGACCCATCCCGTGTCACTCCTACTGAAGACGTGCTGGTTACAGAAGATCTTACATATGAAGAGCTAAGGGTCGAGTGTAAATATGTTTTAAGTTAAATTGAAGAGATCACGACCTTAGACAAAGTGAGAGAATTGAGGTGCTTGTAGGACTTAGGAAGCTAGCAGGTGAGTTACCTACTTGCTTAGCTTAAACGTGCTAGCTAGAGGAGACGAGGCTCGACGTCGAATCCGTTCAAGTCCAATTATGGATAAAGTCCGTGTTAAGGGTGTAACTTTAGCATATGTTTTAGCATCATAAATAGAGTTTATTTTCAGCCCAATAAGAATATAAAAAGGGCTCAAGTACATCACAACCCACTTGACTATTTGGGCCCAAACTAAGTGAAGAGAAATTTGGAAAATTGGCAGCCAAGGCCCATCAACTTTGAAAACCAATTAGGCCCAAGTGAAAGGGCCAAGCTACTACATCACCACCTTGATAATATGAGGCTTTAACGTCACAACAAAGTCTTCCAAAAACTCCTTTAAAAGGGCTTACAAGTAGCACCTTTAAGTCATTATTAACTTGAAAAAAAAATCAGGTTTCACAAAGCTTTCTCTCTACACTTTCTTAACCCACAAGGAGACTTTTAGGGTTCTTGGAGAAGCCCTACACCTTGAAGGTAATAGTAAGTAAGTTTACTTATGTGTTTAGTATGGTTTTCATATGAAAAATAAGAGACTATGTTGGTTAGGTATATGCTGAAACTTCTGGACAACGTGTGTTCCAAAAGTTGTTATACATTTTTCTTGTGTATTTGGAAACTTTTCTCTTTTTGGTTAGATTGATTATGAAGGTAGGCTACTATTATTAATGAGTATTGGTTCTATAATGATGCATAAAGGCTGGTTTACCATTTTTATAGTCCACGAAGGTGAGTTCTTATGTGATATCATAATTGTGCTCGTAATAGGAACTTGTGGGCTGATTGATTGAGGACTATGGTCTCAAGCCCTCCAATGATTTTGAGGACTATTTTTGCAACTGTCTTAGGACTGTTTCTATGTATAAATGTTGTGGGAACAGTTTGGTTGAAGTTGGTAAAGTTTTGGAATCGTCAACGTCGTAATGTAGCGAAGGGATGTAACGTTATGCCGCCTATTCATATGTTGCATAGAATTGTTATGTCTTATGCTTTGTGGGATTTTGTAAGGCTGTTATGGCACTAAAATAGGCTGAACATGATATTTATATGATAATGTGTATTACAATTAGAGGCATAAAGGTTGAAAGAATACGCTCGGGTTTACAATTATACGCTTGTTGCCCGTATGTTATTTTTTTATGAGATTGGACTGTCAAGATATGTCTATTGGCTGCTAATGCTAGTTTTATCACCTAATATATTATATATAAATATTTGGAGGAAGGGAATGTTATCTCAAGGTAATAGCGAGGTCGTACAGCGAGGTATGTAAGGCTACTTGATTTCATATTATTTGGCATGAAACATAGATCCCTCCTTGGCACATAAAGGCACTCACCAGCTACTACACAACTATTAACTGTGTCTCCACTCTTTCACATGTTCATATGCTCCCATACATAGTCACCCTTAAATCTTCATACATACTTGGATACCAAGATACACAAGTTCGTTCTACTAAATAAAGTTCATATGTTGTTCTACATCCTATGCATTTCATTATTTGTGTAACTTACTCCTTTTATTATGGTGTTGTCTTTTCTGATTATTTACATGTCATATGTTGTATCTACAGCCCTACAGCTCCAATATTATGGTAACCAAAAGAATCATCTTAAAGGTAATTGAAAGATAAAGTATATTGCTTATTGATGGGTGGTAACCCGAGGGGTGGAAGAATCACCTAGCCAGGGTCGATCCTATCATGGGGGGTAGCCCAAAGGGTTAAAGGAAAAGCTTAGCCTGGGCCGATCCCGATATAGATTTATCACTGATTAACTGGTCATTTATATTACCTGTTGTGTACAGATTATACAGTAAAGGTAAAGTAACAAAATGAACATAAAGTACATGATCCCATAGTATAACTAATGGGTGGTCTCTTATCCTACACCAGTGCATAGTCTCATTTGAGTTGTTGCTTCATATACAGTATTTCCTGCCTTACATATTCAGTATATTATCTCGTACTAACGTCCTTTATGGGGGACCTGTATTTCATGCTGCAGGTACAGGTGTTAGTAGATCTCCCCAATTGGAGTACCGGATATCCAGCCGTTGTTACCAAGCTCCAGGTTGCTTCGGAACTTTGTGAATCTAGATCTTATATTTTTGTATTGTATAGTTAGTCGAGGCAGGGCATGTCCCGACCCTTATCAGATAGTCTTCCTTATCTAGAGGCTTTGTCGACTATGTAAATTAAAGTGTGTCCATGTCTCGTACTTTAGACACCGTGGCCCCAATGACCTAGCCATATGCATTTCCATTTGGCTTGTTATTACTGTTTACTTTCTTAAAGGCATGTTGAATGTAGAAATACCTTGTAATAGTTATAGAAAGCGCATAGATATAGGTTGGTTCTCTCGGGCCTTATTGGCAACCGGTGCTAGTTCGCCTTAATGGGACTTTGGGCGTGACATGGAGCTTCATTTGGTCATCCTCCTCCTCCATGTGGCTAATGTATTCATTCAAGCTAGTTGGTGAGTCCTCATGTGTAAGGGCAATATCTATGTGCTTAAGTTATGTATTAAAGACTATCCTTCTTTTTTGTATATTTTTACTAAGAGGGTGAGCCTAGTTGCTTGTCTTGGCCCTCATTAAGTCCTATGTTAGAGGTTTTGTTGGGCAAGTTATGCATCATGCTTGAGCTTTGACTTACTTATGATATTCAAGCTATTTAAATATGAGTCTCTCCCATAGTCCCTATTCTCTTTATTTATGTTTCTTACGTTGTTTTGCATTGCTTCCGTGACCAAGGATGTGTAAGAATATGCTACAAGGCTTGTTTAGGGTTCCTTCAGGGTCCCCATTCGCCGGTCACGTCAAGGACCTAGGCTTGGGTCATGATATTGAACTCCCAATCAAGACAATAGATGCACTTCCTTCGCTAACTCCTTCTTTCCTTCCTCAAGATGGGTTGTACTACCCATTGTCAGCAACAATGTTAGCTTTTCCTAGGGTGTAAAGAATACTCATATCATAATCCTTGAGCATCTCCAACCATCTCCTCTGTCAAAGGTTGAGCTCTTTCTAACTGAAAACATACTGCAAGCTCTTATGGTTTGTGAACACATCCACATGCACTCCATACACGTAGTGGCGCCAGAGTTTAAGTGCAAACACCACCACTGCCAACTAAAGATCATGGTTCAGATAGTTTCTCATGAAATTTAAGTTGTCTGGAAGCATTGGCTATCTCCATCCCTCTCTAAATCATCACACAACACAATCCACTATTGACGCATCACAAATAAATAACCAAGTCCTCTGTCCCATCGGGCAAGCTTAGAACTGGTGCAGTAGCCAGTCTCGTCTTCAACTCTTGGAAACTTTTCTCACATTCGTCGGACCACTGAAACTTGACTTTTTATCAGTCATTTTATTGAATGGTACGGATAGGGAAGAAAATCTATTAACAAATCTGCGGTAGTCACCTGCCAACCCCAGGAAACTCCTTATATCAGTTGGAGAGGTCGGTTTGGCCCAATTCTTAACTGCTTTAATATTTTGGGCATCTACTCGAATACCATCACCAGAAATAATGTGGCCTAGAAAAGCCACTGACTTAAGCCATAACTCACATTTCATGTAAGTCATGGTCCTTGAGGGTCTAAATGACAACTCTGAGGTGATTGATATGCTCCTCCTCATCTCTCGAATACACCAAAATGTCGTCAATGAACATGATCACAAGCATATCAAGATATTGTTTCGAAACCCTATTCATCAACTCTATTAAGGCTGCAGGTGCATTCTTCAACCCAAAGGACATGACCAAGAACTCAAAATGGCCATATATAGTCCTAAAGTTTGTCTTTGGAATATAACATTCCCTCACTTTCAACTGATGGTAGCCATATCTGAGATCTACCATTGAGAAACAAGAGGCACCGTAAAGTTGGTCAACCAGATCATCTATCCTTGGGAGAGGATATTTATTCTTTATCATGACCATGTTCAGTTACCTATAGTCGATACACATTCTAAGAGACCCATCTTTCTTTCGCACGAATAGGATAGGGGCACCACAAGGAGAAACACTTAGCCTTATAAAGCCCTTCTCTAACAAATATCTCAATTGCTCTTTTAACTCTTTCAACTTAGTGGGGGCCATCCTATAAGGTGGAATTAAGATATGCTGGGTATCGAGAAGAACATCAATCCCAAAGTCAATCTCCCTATCAGGAGGGACTCAAGGCAGATCCTCGGGAAACTCATTCAAAATCAGGACTGACTCAAGAGTAGGAGACTCCACATCATCAGACTTAACTCACATAAGGTGATAGATACAACCTTTGGAAATTAGTTTTTTAGCCCTAAGGTAGGAGATAAGCTTTCCCTTAGGTGTAACAGAATCACCCCTCCACTCTAGAACCGGTTCATTCGAGAATTGAAACATAATGGTTTGGGCTCTATAATTAATGGAGGCATAATATGCGTGAAGCCAATCCATGCCAAGGATTACATCAAAATCAGTCATCTCTAACTTAAGCAACTCAATAGAGTATCCTTATGATGGATGGACACTATATTAGCCTATAGATTCTCTCAGCTCGAGTAGACTCACCCACTAGAGTATTAACATCAAAGGGTTCAAGAAGGCTCTTAGGGGTTCTATCAAAGATACTGGCCACATAACGAGTTACAAATGAAAATGTGGCACCAGGATCAATTAAAATATAACAATCAAGAGTGAAGACTCAAATCAGACTCGTCACAACATCTGGGGAGTTATCCTGATCTTGGTTATGGCTCCACTTGCGCCTGGCATAGTGTCTTTCTTGGCTCCTCTAGCTAACGGGGCTGGTGCAGAAGATTGACCCCAATCAGCCTGCTTTGGACACTCTCTCTGGTGGTGACCCATTTGACTACACCAGAAGCGTGCATCACTCCCCACACTAGCCTATGACCGAGATCCATGGGCTCCAACATTCTGAGACCTCTGATTATTCTGGGTTCTGGGCACAGGTGCACTAGTAGATAATGGTGCTGGCCCCTATTGAAATCTATTACCATTCCCTCTCTTTCTAACCTCATGGATGGATGTCTTAGCCTTTTTACTTCTGAACTCTTCTCTGTCATGTTGTCTTTGCTCCTCAGCTTGTTGCATATAAGTTATCAATATTTCGATGTCATATCACTTATAAGCATCACTTCCTTCCCATCTCCCTTTGGCCCTATGTTCAGCCCATCAACATACATCCCCATTCTCCCTCTCATGTCAACAACCATATCTAGAGCATAACGAGATAGTTGAGTGAACTTAAGCTCATACTCTTGCACGGTCATAGAGCCCTATTTCAGATTCAATAACTCTCTTACCTTGGCCTCCCTTTGTTCTCTTGGAAAGAGGTGCTTCAATAAAGCTTCCTCGAACACTGGCCAAGTCAGCAATGGGACTTCCTCTCCTCTACCCTTCTTACATTGATCAAACCATAGCCTGGCCACACCCTTGAGCTGGTAGGTAGCCAGTTCAACTCTGCCAGCATCATCCATATGCATTACCTGGAACACCATCTGAAGCTCCTCCACATAGTTCTTAGGATCCTCAGTGGATGCAAACCCTATGAACTCAGGCAGATTCATCCTCAAAAATTCCCAAACTCTTGATGTGTCCTATGCATCTTGTTAACCCTCTCTTTGTCTCATAATAGGTGATGTGATATCCTAGGCTAGAGTTTGAATAGCCTGGCAAAGTTCAGCATTGGAAATCTCAGTTTGTGGGGGTTGCTCAATAGGGGCAGTAGGACCCACGGGCTCCTCATATCCTTGAGGCTTGGGTGGGTTAACATTCTTCTTGGAGGGACGTCCTCTACCTCTGGCGGCTCTTCTGGAGTCATGATCACAAATCTGTAATGCGTAGAGCACGAATTAGAAGAGAACTTTTCATAGATCATAACTCTATCGCACAATTTAGAACATGAAGGAAGTGAGACAGTTCCTAATGTCCTATAGCCTTCCTATTATGGATGTGGAGCTCTTCATACCAATAATGAGGACTCTACAAGACACGACTTCATAGACTCCCTAGGACTTTTGAATTCTGTGCTCTGATACCAAGTTTGTCATGCCCTGGGAGGGTACCCTAGACATGGATGGTACTCAGACACTTTTGCTAGTCCCCAAGCGAACCACTTGGCCTCATCATATCCATCCATTCAATATATATGTAACTCAGAAAATTCAGTGGAAGACTAAAGATAAGAGTGTGAAATCTAAATCTCAAACATTATAAATAAAATAGGCTAGTCTGAAAGAATCTAGCTCAACAAGTCTCGACATTAATACACAACTCTAGTGTATGAAGCCTCTATCACTATCAAATAGTTGCAATGACAGACCCATGGTTACCTCAAAATAAAAGAAAGCTAACTTAAAGTCTAACTCTAATAAGCAAGCTGAAAATAAATGCAATGATCCTCCGGAGTAAAGGAGGCTCGCCAATTCAGCTGGAATGCTTAGATCCTCAACGGTGCGCCTGTTGACGATCCCTAGTACCTGCCTCTACATTATAAAATGATGCAGTCTAAGAGGGGACATCAGTATGTGGAATGTACTGGCATGCAAAATAGTTGAATAAAACAGAAATTGGTTGAACAATATAGAAACAACATCAACTCAATGTAATACTCAATCAGAATGTCAAATGTCTATATAAAGTAAGAATAAAGAGTAGATAAGTGACCCATCAACCAATCAAACCTCATCAATCAACCCAGATTCAACTCAACTCAAATCAACGGAACTCAACTTGACTTAGAGTGGTCAAGGAGGGAACTTTCTGGGAGTTTCTCTTATCTGACAACAATCACTCATGAGCTAGTGATTGTACAACAATCCTGCTGATATTGCCACAGTTGTTCCGTACTTACCAGGTAAGGAACAAATATTACCCACAAGGATCTAACCTCTACAATCCTCTATTATTTCAGGGACTTATCCTCAAGGAAGGACCATGTGATGTAATGGTTCAGTCCTCATCCTACGCATGGTAATGTAGTTAATGAGTGCGAGTGCTTACTTATTTTGGTGCTTGATACTCCTCCTAAAACTCAATTCTCATAAGACTCTTCCTCATCTAAATTTACCCTCATAGAGGCACTCATCAACTCAATCAGTCTCATGGAGATTCTCATCAACTCATTAACTCAACTCTAAAGTCCTCTATTATTTTACAGGGACTTTAACTCATCTCAATTAACTCAAATCTCATCAAGAACTAAAGGACCTAGATAATCATTTTAGAAGAAGTCATTTGGACAAAACTCAAGAACTTAATTATGAAGACTCATAGGATCATCAACGTCAATTAACTCAACCTCATACTCACATCAAGATTACTATCAACATACTCTAGTAAAGGCTCTAGACTCTATTCCTAAGTTCAATAATGCATGCTTTAACAAATCAATATATAGGGTTTAATAGTATCTCATGAAAATTATTCAATTCAAGAAAATAAGTTTATGATGGTCATCAACATATGAAAATACATGTGATCGATATAATTTTCAAGAAAATAATCAAGAAAATATTTCAAAAAACATACATGTGGACTTATGGACTCTCAACCCCTCTATTACCATCTACGGGGCACATGGAAGAATAATTTCATATCTTAGTTCAGCATTACATACCTGGTGTGAAGATTTTGAAAATGAACCTCAAAGAATTCTCCTCGAACTCCTTAATTCCTTGCTTCTCGTCTATTCTCTTTAGCCCCAGTCTTTTTTAAGAACTTAGAACAAACATAGAATGGGGTTTAGAACCCTTTTACGCTCAAAATGACACATTGAAACTGTGTTTTAAGTTTAGGAGTGGTTGAAAAAGGTTTAGAATGTCCCTCACAAAATTAAGAAAAAAAGTTCTGCCTCAGGATACGGTTATGTATTTTGGGTATTTTTCGCTGAAACTTCTCCGGACGAGTTTTCTAATTCCGTAGAAAATTTTTGGAATAAAATTAAGTATTGGTCTATGGAAGGTGTGCATTGTAAACCAGTCATGCACCCTCAGTGATTTTCATTTTTGCATAAAAAATTATCTTTTGATCCAGATGCTCTACAATTAATCGAGACCACTTCCCCACTTAATTATTTATACTTATCATATATCCAGCTTCGAATTTTCCATTGTAGGATGGGAAGATACGTTATGAGCACATCTATCCTCTAGGGGTATTTTGATAATCTTACCCGGCGTTACAGCTAAGTCCCAAAAGGTTAAAAAGGCATTTTGAGAACTCTTATTCTTAAAGTTATAAGCATTATAAAAGTTATTCTGAGAGTAGTATTGAGCACTGTTATAAGTAAGAGTAATAATAACTTGAACTTATAAACTACATAGCTGGCATATAGGATAGGTATAACACCACATAAAATTATTCAAAGCTCCGATGAAAAATCTGAAACCGGATTTACGATCCGAATGAAAAATTGAGTGGCAGAATGGTCTCGACCCAATTTAAGAGCAATTGGGTTGAAAAATAATATTCATTAGTTTCACCCTAATTAGTGTCAATCAGCACCCCTGGCGTGACGGGGAGAGGGAGCGGAGACACACTTAACTTTTTTTGTTAATTTTTGATGGGAATTGAAACTTCAAAAAATTTACAAAATACACTGGTCTGCATCCCTGGTGCGTCGCGGACCAGTGTACAAATTTTTAAAAGTTTTCTTTTACTTTGGGAACGGACTTTTGATCATTTCCCACCCTATCCTAAGTCTTAAAATGTATTTTTTAAAGTCATTTAATATCGATAAAGGGTTTCTAAAATCCATTTTTCTTAAGTTCTTACGTAACAAAACCTTGAGAGAAGAGACAAGAAAGCTTGGGGGGATTGAAAATTTGAGTCCAATCCTTGAAGAAGATTAGTACAATCTTTATCCAGGTATGTAAGGCTAAACTAAAAGCATGGGATTGTTCTCCCATGTGTTCCATAGATGGTATTAGATGAGAGTTGAAGGGTCTTGAGTCTACATGCATGATTCTCGATTATTTTCTAGAGAAATCGTATTTATTGCATGTATTTTCATATGTTGATGATCACTGTAAACTTGTTTTCTAGAATTGAATGTTTTGCATGAATTATTGCATAAATTCTACTTTTATTTTCTTAAAGATTACACAAAAAAAGATAGGGATCGAGTCTAGAGCCTTGATTGAGAATGTTGATAGAGATTGTCACTGTGATGTGAGAATGATGATGAGTTGATAGATTTAATAGTTCTTTGAGTCTCCATAAATGAACCCTAACGACTTATCTATTCGATTGTTCTAATCCTTGAGCTATTGATTGAGATGTTGATTGATAAGATGATTAGATTTTACACCATGAGGCTGATTAAGATAGTTTGATTGGATGGATTATTTTATGAGCCTTGAGTCATGGAAGGAGTATCGAGCACTGAAAGAATAAGAGTTAGTCCAACTCACACTCGTCAATCTATGTAGCTAAGTGTAGGTAAGGATCACGGCCATCACATCATATTATGATGAGGTTCCCTCTGATTAGAAGTCCCTGAAATCAATAGAGGATTTATGATATGATGTCTCCATTTGGACTTATCCATGTGGTTTTGATTCATTCTCTAATTAGCAAGTATAGAATGGCTGTGGCAACATCAGCATGATTGTTGTACAATCACTGACTCATAAGTGATTATTGTCAGATAAGAGAAACTTCCAGAAAGTCCCAAACTGAGTAATTTGAGTTGAGATGAGATGATTCTAGATGAATCCTTTTGAGATGAGTCTGGTTTGATTGATGAGTTGATTTGGTTGAGGGGTCACTTGTGTACTCTTTATTCATGTTTTAGATAGACATTTGACATGTTGATTGTTGCCATCTTTGATATTAATTATTATTTCTATATTATTCTACCTATTTCGATTTCATTCAACTATTCTACATACCAGTACATCCACGTACTGACGTCCCTTTTTGGACTGCATCATTTTATGATGCAGATACATAGGATAAAGGTCATCAGTAGGCGCACCGTTAAGGATCTTGAGACGTTTAGCAGTTTCGTGAGTCTCCCCTTCTTCTGAGGGTTCATCCTATTTACATCTTGTTTTAGAGTAGATTTTGCTTAATCTTTTTTTTTATTGAGGTAGCTATGGGTTTGTCATTGGCACCACCTAATAGTGATAGAGGCTTCATAGACTAGAGTTAGATATTGATATTGAGACTTGTGAGCTAGTTTCTTTCTACTAGCCTTTCATTATATTATTATTTGAGATTAGAGGATGAGATGTGCCCATTTATTTCCATATATCTTCCGCTGATTTGATAAATGTATGAATAAATAAATGTGATGAGACCAGGTGGTTCGCTTGGGGACTAGCAATAGTCTCTGAGTACTAGCCACGTCTTGGGTCTCTTCCTGGGGCGTGACAATCTTGGTATCGGAGCACGAGTTCAAGTGTCATAGGGACTCTATGAAGTTGTGTCTACTAGAGTCTTATTTATGGGTGTGTTTTGCACCATACTTCATAAGGAGGAGGCTATAGGACATTAGGAAGTGTTACCCTTCATTCGTGTTCTAAATCGTGCTAAAGAGTTATACTCTATAAAAGTTCTATTCTGATTCGTGTTTTGCGCATTTCAGAATTGTGATCATACCTCCCAGAAGAGCTGTTAGAGATAGAGGACGTCCTGCCATACAAAATGTTAATCCACTTGAGCCTCAAGAACATGAGGTGCTCTTGGAACAAGTTGTCCCTGTTGCACAGCCCCCGCAAGATGAGGTCTCTAATGCTGAGCTTCGCCAGGCGATCCAAACTCTAGCCCAAGTTATTGCAGCACCTACTCCGAGACAAGAAGCGGCCCAACAGCCCGATCTGGGGGGACAAGAGCTCAGGTAACCGAGGGAAGGGTTCGTACTTCTCCACCTAGTGATGGGACGGCATCATCACTAACCAAGATGGGGGTTTATACTCATCAACCGAGATGGGGGTTCGTACTCATCCACCTAAGTAATGGGGCGGCATTATCACCAACCAGATGGGGGTTCATACTTATCCACCTAAGTGATGGGGCAGCATTATCACTAACCCCAAGGGGTTTATACCTTGGAAATCATGCTTGGTCTCTTCTACATATATGATAGTTTATATGAGCATGGACTAGTTAAGCACGTTTTACTTGTGCATTGATCATACATGTCATTTTGCTATATTATCTCCATTGCCTATTGTTATGCATGTTGATTATGAAGCTTATCTCTTGTTGCATTGCATCCCACATACTTAGTACATTCAAACATACTAACGCATACGCTTGTCTACATGATATCACCATGTAGGAACTGGTGCCCAAATTGATCATTCTCCTCCTACGCGTGGTTAGACGGTACTATTCCAAGCTTGTTGGTGAGTCCTCCATTTCGGGGACCTTGGTTTATGTTTTCCTCTTATCTATGTATTGAGACACCATCTTATTTTCTATTTGACTATGAGGGTGAGCCTGGTTACTTTGTCTTGGCCCCCGTTCTATCTATGTATGTAGAGGTGTTTGTTGGACAAGTTATGTATTTATGATTTGAGCTAGGATTCCCTGTCTTTTGATGATGATGTGTTGCAAAGCTTTCCCTTAGCCTAATGCCCCATTTTATTCTACTTTTCATTTATATGCTTCTACGACCAAGGATGTGTAATGACAAGTTAAAAAGCTTGTTTGGGATTCCTTGGGGTTCCCCATTCACCGGTCACGTCTAGGCCTAAGCTTGGGTCGTGAAAAACTTTGTATCATAGCACTAGGTTGTTAGATATTCGAAGTCCAACCACTGCATTGATTAGAGTCATATTCATGGTTGCGAAGCGCGCCATGACTATGAATAGGAGGCTATGAGGTGTTTTAGGAAACGTTTCCCTTATTTGTGTTCTAAGTCGTGCTATAGAGTTGTGATAAGTTTCCCCCCTAATAATTGTTCTTTGCTATGCTACGTCATACCAAACACTAGAGGAAGACAGGCCTAAACTCCCGAGGAGCAACCTACCAATGGTGAGCTCCGAGATACTCTTACTATGCTTCCCCAAGTAATGGCCAACCAAGTCCAACAAAGGGCCCAAGCCCCTCATGCTAATACCCCGAGAGCTAGGTAAGAGACTTCATGAGGATGAATCCTACGATTTTCCATGGGTCAAAGGTGGATGAAGATCTATAAAGAGTTTATTGATGAGGTCTACAAAATCTTGTCTATCATAGGTGTTGGGCCAAATGAGAAGGCGGAGTTGGCGGCGTACCAACTCAAATGGGTGGCCCAAAGTTTGTTTGATCAATGGAAGGGTGAGAAATGTAATGGCTATATGACGCTTTGGGAGGAATTCAAATTGGCATTCCTTAATCGATTCTTCCCTCTTGAGCTTAGGGAAGCAAAGTTGGTTGAGTTTATGAACTTGAAACAAGGTGCTATGAGTGTGAGGGAGTATGTCCTCAAATTTAATCAACTTTTAAAGCATTTTCCTCACTTGGTGGCCGATCCTAGGTCAAAGATGAATAAGCTTGTTATGGGGGTTTCCGACTTGGTAGGTGAAGAATGTCGGTCCACTTTGCTTATTGGTGACATGGACATGTCTCGGTTGATGACATATGCCGAGCAAATGGAAAAAGAGAAGTTGAGAAAAAGGAGGGGCCATGAGGCCAAGAGGTCCTATTTTGAGGGTAAGTTCCACAAGGGTGCTAGACTTCCACAAGGCTAAAGTCCTCCTCATGCTACAAATAGGGAGTTTGCTAATGACTTCCCTAGACCTCAAGGTAATGGTGGGGTGGCTCCTATTGATGTGTGTCCTAGATGTGGAAGAGTTATAATGGCCCGTGTTTGAAGGGTACTAGTGCATGTTATGGTTGTGGGGAGCTTAGTCACAAGAAAGTAGATTGTCCAAGAAACTGTGGCAAGGCTCGGGGTGCAAATGCAGTCCCATTAGGTAGAGGTAGTCCTCAAGGTGGTGCCCCAAGGCACAACTAGTTTTATTCTCTACATAGAAGGCAAGGGGTTGGTGGGGTCCCCCTGCTGTTACCGGTATGTTGAAAATCTTTGATCTTGATGTATATGCTTTGATTGATCCGGGTGCCACCCTTTCCTTTGTTAAACCTCTTTTGTTGCTAAGAAGTTCCATGTTGAGTCAAAGTTGTTGCATGAGTCATATGAAGTGTCTACTCCTATTGGTGCATCTATTGTTGCTAGGAGGGTTTATAGAAATTGTCCTGTTTGCATCTTGCATAAAATCTTACCTTGTGATCTTGTTGAATTAGATATGGTAATTTTGAGGTTATTCTTGGGATGGATTGGTTGCATGCCTTCTATTGATTGTAGAACCCATAAGGTCAAGTTTCAATTCCTAAATGAACCCTCCTTAAATGGGAAAGTCATGATGTGGTAGTAAGGGGTTGGTTCATCTCATGCATTAAAGCCCATAGATTGATTTCCAAGGGGTGTTTGTATCATCTTGTGAGGGTCAAAGATGTGGAGTCCAAAGTCCCTTCCATTGAGTCCTGATTGTAAATGAGTTTCTTAATGCCTTTCCAAATGACCTTCCCAGTGTCCCTCCCGAAAGGGATATAGATTTTGGCATAGATCTCCTTCTCGACACTTAACCTATCTCCATTCCCCCTTACCGTATGGCCCCGGCAGAATTGAAGGAGTTAAAGGAGCAATTGAAAGATTTGTTGGAAAAGTGATTTATTAGACCTAGCCAATCACCTTGGGGTGCACCGGTGTTGTTTGTAAAGAAGAAAGACGGGTCACTTAGAATGTACATTGACTATCGGCAACTCAATAGGGTCACTATAAAGAATAGATATCCTCTTCCAAGAATTGATGACTTATTTGACCAATTGCTAGGGGCTAGTTTTTTCTCTAAGATTGATCTTCGGTCCGGGTACCATCAAGTGAGGGTGAGAGAGTGTGATATTCCTAAGACGGTCTTTCGGACTAGATATGGGCACTATGAATTTATGGTGATGTCCTTTGGGTTGACTAATGGACCGGTCATCTTCATGGACCTTTGAATAGGGTTTTCAAGCCCTACCTTGATTTCTTTGTTGTGGTTTTCATTGATGATATTTTGATCTATTCACATAGTAAGGAAGAGCATATGGGCCATTTGAGGGTTTTGTTACAAAGATTGAGGGAGGAGGGATTGTATTCTAAGTATGATAAGTGTGAATGTTGGTTGAAGGAGGTTGCATTATTGGGTTATGTGGTGTCGAGGAATGGTATAAAATTGGAACCTAAGAAGACCGATGTGATTAGGAATTGGCCTAGACCATTGTCCCCGTCGGATATTAGGAGGTTCTTAGGCCTTGCAGGTTACTATAGAAGGTTTGTGAATGGGTTTTCTTCCATTGCTTCTCCTATGACAAAATTGACTAAAAAAAGGTTAAGTTTATGTGGACTAATGAATGTGAGAAAAGCTTCCAAACATTGAAAGATAGACTTGTGTCCGCTCCTATATTGTCACTACCGGATGGGCTTAAGGGTTTTGTTGTGCATTGTGATGCATCTCGAGCTAGTTTGGGTTGTTTATTAATGCAAAATGGTAAGGTCATAGCCTATGCTTCTAGGCAACTCAAAGTGCATAAAAGGAACTACCCTACCCATGATCTTGAATTAGGCGTCGTGGTGTTTGCATTAAAGATTTGGCGTCATTATATATATGGGGTGTATGTTAATGTCTTCACCGATCATAAGAGCCTTCAATGTGTCTTCACTCAAAAAGATCTCAACTTGAGGCAAAGAAGGTGGCTGGAACTCCTTAAGGACTATGACATGAGTGTGCATTACCATCCAGGTAAGTCAAATATTGTGGCGGATGCTTTGAGTCGGGTGTCTATGGGTAGCCTAGCTCATATGGATGGTGGTGATAGAGAGATGGCTAGGGAGGTGCATAGATTGGCTAGATTGGGCGTGAGGTTGGAAGATATGGGAAATGGTGTGGTTGTTGTTGTGGTTCCAAATCTTCTTTGGTTAATGAGGTAATAGCAAAACAAGATCTAGACTCCTCCTT
Source organism: Solanum medicagineum (assembly GCA_026153255.1). Taxonomy (NCBI): domain Eukaryota; kingdom Viridiplantae; phylum Streptophyta; class Magnoliopsida; order Solanales; family Solanaceae; genus Solanum; species Solanum medicagineum. The sequence continues at coordinate 15,549 of JAPFFP010006470.1, forward strand.
GCTTTGATTGAAGGTCTTGGTGAAAGAGGGCAAAATAAAGGTTTTCTCCCAAGAGGGAGATGGGGCCCATAGATACCAAGGTAGGTTGTATGTGCCATGTGTTGATGGTTTGAGGGAGAGAATTCTTGATGAAGCCCATAATTCCTTTTATTCTATCCACCCCAATTCCACCAAAATGTATAGAGACTTGAGGGATGTGTATTGTTGTGGAGGCATGAAGAGAGATATTGCTAAACTTGTTGCCGGTTGCCATAGTTATCAACAAGTCAAAGCTGAACATCAAAGGCCGGGTGGCCTAACTCAAGACAGAGAGATTCCTCTTGGAAGTGGGAGGTTCTTAATATGGACTTTGTAGTTGGGTTGCTCAAGACTAGGAAAGGTTTTAATTCCATATGGGTGGTGTTTGATAGGATATCGAAATCGGCTCACTTTTTACCGATTAAAACTACATATGGGGCTGAGGAGTATGCAAGATTGTACATCCATGAGTTAGTGAGGTTGCATGGGGTTCCTTTATCCATTATATCGGATCGTGGTGCACAATTTACTTCACACTTTTGGAGATCTTTTCAAATGGGTCCCGGTACCAAAGTTCATCCTAGTACGGCCTTCCACCCTCAAAACGATGGCCAAGCCGAAAGGAAAATTCAAACACTTGAGGATATGCTTAGGGTTTGTGTCTTGGAGCTTAAAGGTAGTTGGGATGACCATCTTCCATTGATTAAGTTTGCCTCCAACAATAGCTATCACTCTAGCATCAGCATGGCTTCATTTGAGGTTCTTTATGGAGACGTTGTAGATCACCGGTGGGTTGGTTTGAGGTTGGAGAGGTGGCTTTATTAGGGCCGGATATGGTTATGGAGGCTCTTGAGAAGGTTAATATTATTAGGGAAAGGTTGAGGACAACCCAATGTCGTCAAAAATCCTATGCCGATGTAAGAATGAAAGATCTAGAATTCCAAGTGGGTGATTAGGTCTATTTGAAAGTTTCTCCAATGAAAGGTGTGGTCCATTTTGGTAAAAGGGGAAGTTTATCCCATGGTATGTTGGCCCTTATGAGGTGATAGAGAGGGTTGGCAAGGTAGCTTATGAGTTGAAGTTGCCTAGTGAAATGAATTTGGTCCATCCGGTGTTCCATGTTTCTATGTTGAGAAAGTGTGTTGGCAATGCTAATGCCATTGTACCTCTTGATGTTGTGGGTTTGTTCAAGATAACTTGACTTATGAGGAGGTTCCGGTTCAGATCTTGAATAGTCAAGTAAATAGATTGACTAACAAAGAAGTGGCATCCATTAAGGTCCTTTGGAGGAACCAACAAGTCACAAGAGCTACTTGGGAGGCCAACACGGATATGCAAAAGCGGTATCCTTATCTTTTCCACTCCACTCAAGCCTAAGGTACTAATCCTAAGTCCTATGTGTGATTTCAAGTCTTACATTTCAGCTCCTATGTCATTCATATGTATTCATGTTTAAGTTGGTAAACTTATGATGATTTTACACTTATGTTGAGGATTTGAAAATGGTGTTCTACATGTTATGTTGCATTCTTGTTGGGGCTAATTTATTCAAGATCACTCTTGTCTTGTACGTCTTTTTTACATTTGGGGACGAATGTTCCCAAGGGGAAGATATTGTAACGACCCCAGAAAGTGCCCCAAAATGTGCCTCGAAATGCCCAGAATTTTAATTTCCTTATATCTCAAAATCCATTTGTGATTTCAAAAATCTGATTTCGGATTCTTGTTCAGGGGTTCCAAATTAGGTGAAAAAGGGCCTAACCTCGATTTAAGGGCGAAAGAATAGCAATTATAAATTTTAAATGATGAATTCCAGAGAGCTTTCTATGATGCCTCCGCAACGCACCTTGGATGCGCTTAAATGCAAAATGTTCTCCGCGACCTCTCTGCGACGCGGAGATGTGTATTTGCCTAGCAGTATTTTTCTTGTGCGACAAAAAACATTCTAAGTGTTGACCCCAAGTTTTCCAAATGTGTTTTTATCTATACTTAGTCAAATTTCACCCTTATATCATCCTAAACATTTCCCAATAC
>JAPFFP010006481.1:0-17596 GCA_026153255.1 Solanum medicagineum
TAGGGTAATGCAGTAGTGGGTAGATATAGCCCAATGTTATCACAAATCAAATGGGGATGCTAGGAGGAGAAGATTGGAATTCCCAATAGGGGATTGGGTATTCTTAAAGGTATCCCCAGTGAAAAAGGTTATGATATCTGGCAAGAAGGAAAAATTAAGCCTACGTTTCATATGATCGTATAAAATTATTAAGAGGTTTGGGCAGGTTGCTTATGAACTAGAGCTACCCCAAGAGCTTTCAATGGTTCATCTAGTTTTTCATGTCTCAGTGCTTCAAAAATGCATAATGACCCATCACGTATCACTCCTATTGAAGATGTATGAGTTACAGAAGATCTCACCTATGAAGAGGTACCTCTATTCTAGATTGTCAAGTTAAGAAGGTGAGGAATAAAAAAATAGCTTCGGTAAAGGTATTTTGGAGGAACCAACAAGTAGAAGAGAGAACATGGGAGGTTGAGGACGTAATGAGATCTAAGTACCCTTATTTATTTGAAGCTAAAAAGGAAGTCCAACATGCAGAGTCGGGGAAGTAATAGATACATATGCTTGGATACTTATTATGTTGTCAAAAGTTTGTTTAAATAAAGTTTGAACTTGGTTAAGCTATCCAATTATGCTCACATTTGAGGACGAATGTTACTAGGGGCGATATAACACCCCACATCTTCCGTGTACTACTCCAATGCATATGGAACATGATATGGCTCGGACAAATTAGCGTATATTTTTGAAAGTGCTCGAATTTCATATTAAAGCGTCTAATGCTTAAGAGGATCGAGTGTATATACATTTTAAGTCAAATTGAGGAGATCTCAGCCTTAAATGAAGTGAAAGAAGTGAGCTTCTTATACGACTTAGGCGCTAGAAGGTGAGTCACTTACATGCTTAGCTTAAATATGCTAGGTAGACGGTGACGAGGCCCAACACCGAATCTATCCAAGTCCAATAATAAATAAATTCCATGTTAAAGGTGTAATTTTAGCCCATGTTTCAGCATCATAATGGACAATATTTGTAGGCCAAGATGAATAATAAAAGGGCCTAAGTACATTCACAACTTACATGATGATTTGGACTAACTAAGTGAAGCGTAAAGAGGAAAATGGGCCACCAAGGTCCATCAAATTGAATCCTATTAAGGCTCAAGTGAAAGGGACATGTAGGTGCATCACCACCTTGATAAAACATGGCTTAAATTGACGGAAAAAGTCAGCAAAGAGTGGCCTTTTAAAAGGAATTAGATACCAGCTCATTAAATAATTCTACACTTGGGAAAATTTCAGTTTTTTAAAAGTTTCGTTTTTACTCTTTCTTGGATTTATAAAGCATCCATAAGAAACCTTATGAGGGTTCTTAAAGAAGCCCTCAACATGAATACCAAGTTAAGTAAAGATAGTTGGGTGTTTACTATGGTTTTTCATAAAAAAAAATAAGAAGGATAGGTTGCTTGTATTTGTGCTAGAATTTTTAGACAACATGTGTTCTAAAGATTCTGGTACACCTTTTTTGTTTATTTGGAAACTTTTCTCTTCTTGATTGGCTTGATTATGAATGGAGGTTTTTGTTTTAAAGAGTCTTAGTCCTGTACTGATGTATCATGGTTGCTGCACCATTTTTATCTTCTGCAAAAATGAGTTATTGTATGATCTCATAATTGTGCTCTTAGTAGGAACTTGTGGGCTGATAATTGGAGATTGTTGTTTACTCTTTTCCATATACTTTAGAACAATTTTTGGACTATTCTAGGACTGCTTTTGTGTGTAAATATGGTGCGAAAAGTTTGGTTAATGTTGGAACAAGTTTGGGATAGTTGACATCAAAATGTAGCGAAAGGACGCAAAATTATGCTGCCTACTTGTGTGTTAATGCAATTGTTATGTGTTGTGCTTTGTGGGCTGTTGTTAGACTTTAATGGAGCTAAAACAAGCTGGACATTAGATATATATGAGAATGTGTATTGTAAAATACGATTAGAGGTTGAAACATTTAAAGAATACTTTTGGGTCGATAATTACACGTTTGCTGCCCGTGCGCTATTTTTTTATGAGATTAGAATGCTAAGAGTGTTTATTAGAAGCTAATGCTAGTTTTATCACTTACTCTATTCCAGATATGTATTTTGTGGAAAAGGAGGTTATTTTGATGTAATAGCAAGGTGATACAATGAAGTATGTAAGGCTACTCGATTTTGTATACATGGCATGAAATCTAGATTCTTCCTTGGCAGATAAAGGCACTTACCAAATTCGACATAACTAATAACCATTTTTCCACTCTTTAACATGTTCATATGCTTCCATACATAGTCATTTACAAATCTGCATACATACTTGGATACCAAGATACACGAGTCCTTTTGCGTAAAAAAAGTTCATGTGTTGCTTCATCTCCTATTCATTTCATTATTTGTGTAACCTATTCTTTTCATTGTTGTATTGTCTCGTATGATTATTTATGTGTCACATGCTATATCTATGGTCCTATAGCTCAAGTGTTATGACCACAAAAAGAATCATCTCAAAGTAAATAAAAGATAAAGTTACTTATTGATGGTGGTATCCCTGGGGTGGAAGAATCACCTAACATGGGTCAATTCCATATTACGGGGGGTATCCTAGGGTGAAAGGAAACTCTAGCATGCGTTGACCCCAAAATTGATTTACCACTAATCAGCTAGTCATTTGTATAATATGTTGTGCATAGATTATACAGTAGAAAAAGGTAACATATTAAAAAAGATATAAAGTACATGATTCCACAATATGACTAAAGGTGGTCTCTTATCCTTACACTAGTGCAGGATTTCATTTGCATTCTTAATTCATATACAGTACTTTCTGCCATACATATTCAATACATTATCTAGTACGGACTTCTCTTACGGGGTACTTGCATTTCATGCTACAGGTATAGGAGCTAGTGGATCTCCCCTGTCACGACCCAAGCCTAGGGCCTAGACGTGACATGGCGAATGGGAACGTGACGACACCCCAAACAAGCCTCTTAACATATCATTGTATATCCTTAGTCGTGGAAGCAATTTGTCACGACCCAAGCCTAGGGCCTAGCCGTGACACGGTACATTGGAAACCCGAAGGGATCCCAAGCAAGCCTCTTAACATATCATTACATATCCTTGGTCGCGGAAGCAATAAAATACAACAAGAGATAGTAAATAGGGACAATGGTGCTAAGGGACAACTTCTATATCATAAACATCAAGAGTCAAAACTCATAGCATAGTACAAAACATGTCCAACAACACCTTTAAAATTTAGATACTTAGTGGGGCAAGACAAGCTACCGTACTCACTCTCATAGTCAACATATACATAAACAAAGATAGTCTTGAAACATAGTATGAGATCATAAACATCGTCCCCGAAATGGAGGACTCACCTAAGAGATTGAGAGAAGTCGTACAAGCCACGTGGAGGAGGATGATCAAGAGGGGCTCTGGTTCTTACATGTGACATCATGTAGGCATAGAGTATGCATTAGTACATTTGAATGTACTAAGTATGTAGGATGCAATGCAACAAAAGATAAGTAATATAATCGAAATGCATAAGCATAGGTTATGAGTAGCATATAACAATATGCCATGCATGTGAGATGCTATGTAGTAAATCATGCTTATATAGAATATAATACATATGCAAGAAGAGACCACTACCATATTGGTGGGTCATCGCACCCTACCACCCTTGGTGATTGAGGTACGAACCCCATCAATTGGTTGATGGATCGTCGCACCCTACCACTCTTGGTGACTAAGGTACAAACTACCCGACATGGTTATCAAGGTACAAATCCCCCAACATGGTTGGTGGATCATCACGCCCTACCACCCTTGGTGACCGAGGTACAAATCCTCATCCCCCCAACATCGCTATCAAGTTACAAACTCCTCGACATGGTTATCAAAGTACAAACCCCTCGACATGGTTACCCGGTGCGCAACCCTCTAGTAAGGCATGGTCACATTTCAACACTATATAGGAGAAAAGCATATATATATGTTCATTTCATCATAATATAGTCATTAAACTCATAAGACATGCATTAGGCCTTCAATTCCTCAAGATAACCATAATCGGATATTTTATCAAACATTTGGTGGGTGTGTAGTGCTAGTGTAAAACCATGTAATTTAGAGATAAAATCGTGAAAGGAAATCCAATGTAAACTATCAATCAATACTTGATAACATCCTCAAGAAATATATATCAAAACACTTTCATCAAATCTCTCCATAGATCTTAAATTCATAGCTCAAAACATAGTAAAACAATCACAATTTCGTAGACCCCAACACAGTGTGCAGTGAACTTTATAATAAGTAAGACCCATGAGTAAATCAACTTTAAATCATGAAAATTTATGTAAAAAGAAGCTTTGGCATCATGGGTGAAAGGAACCCATGAAAGAAACCCACATACCTTGACTTTGGAGAATCTTTGAAGAAGATTGGAGATGTAGACTTGAAGCTTGAATAAGAACCTTAAGATCTGGATGAGTTTTGGGACTTGAATTTTGTAGATGAAAGATTTTCTAAGTGTTTGAGAAAGTATTTGGGAATGTCTGAAATGATATGAGGGTGAAATAAGGCTAAGTATAAACATTTTCACGCATGGGAACACTTAGGCCGAAGACCCAAAGGCCTTAGACCAAACAAGAACGACAGTGCACAAAATACATATGAAGTGTTTGAGAGAGTATTGGGGAATGTCTTTTACTATATGAAAGTGAAATATGGCTAAGTATAGTCGTTGTTACGCATAGGAAGGCTTATGCCCAAGACCCCAAAGCATTGGATAGGTCTGCTATGGGTTCACATTGTGGTACCATCGTGCACCCCCACTTTTTGTGCAAACTTGAGAAAATTAAATTTTGCTATGGTTATAGTAAAATCAGGGTTAGACCTATTTGCCACTCAATATTGCACCTGAACATGAATATGAAGTTGGATTTTTGAAATCACACACGGATTTTGAGATATATTGGAAATTAAGATTATGGGCCCTTCTGAGGCACATTTTCGTGCACTTTTTGGGGTCGTTTCAATATCTCCTCTTTGGGAACATTCATCCCTGAATGTCAAAGAAACGTACATAAGAAGGATATCATGAAGAGATTTGCCCCAAAAAGAATGCAACAATGCACTTAAACATCATTTTCAAAAATCTCAACATAAGTGCCAAAATCACCATGAACTTGTCAACATAAACAAGAATGTATGCAAATGACATAAGGGCTGATACATAAGACTTTAAATCACATAAAGGACTTGGGATTAGTACCTTAGGCTTGACTAGAATGGAAAATATAGCGATATCACTTTTGCATATCTGCCTCGACTTCCCATGTAACACTTTCAACTTGTTGATTTCTTCAAAGAACCTTGACGGAAGCAACATCCTTGTTCCTCAACGTCTTTACTTGTCTATCACAAATTTCTATTGGAACCTCCTCATAAGTCAAGTATTCTTCCACAACCCCCACAACATCTATTGGTACAATTGCATTTGGGTCACCTACACACTTCTTTAACATAGATATATGAAAGACCGGATGAACAAAATCCATTTCACTAGGCAACTCCAACTCATAGGCCACCTTACCAATCCTCCTCAATACTCTATAAGGGCCAACGAATCTTGGACTCAATTTACCCTTCTTTCCAAAACGAACCACACCCTTCATGGGTGAGACCTTCTAATAGACCCAATCACCAATTTTGAATTCAATGTCCCTTCTCCTCACATCAACATAGGACTTTTGATGACTTTGGGCTGTTTTTAAGCTTTCCCTAATCAACCTTACCTTCTTCATAGCCTCCATAACTAGATATGGACCCAACAATGCCATTTCCCCTACCTGAAACCATCCAACCAGGGAGCTACAACGACTACCATAGAGGGCCTCAAAGGGAGCCATACAATGCTAGAGTCATAGCTATTATTATAAGCAAACTCAATCAATGGAAGGTGATCATCCCAACTACCCTTAAACTCTAATACACAAGCTCTAAGCATATCCTCAAGAGTTTGGATAGTTCTTTTGGCTTGGCCATCCGTTTGAGGGTGGAAGGCCATACTAAGCTTTATCTTGGTACCAAGACCTCTTCGGAAGGACCGCCAGAAGTCAGAAGTGAATTGAGCACCATGATCTGATATGATAGACAAAAACACCCTATGCAATCTAACCAACTCATGGATATACAACTTAGCATAATCTCGACACCATAAGTAGTTTTAACCGGTAGGAAATGAGCCGACTTTATCATTCTATCAACCACAACCCAAATAGAGTCAAGACCCTTTCTACTATTAAGCAACCCAACCACAAAATTCATGTTAGTTTCCTCCCAATTCCAAGTGGGAATCTCTATATCTTAGGTTAAGCACCAGGCCTTTGATGATTGGCTTTGGCTTGTTGGCAACTATGACAACCGGATACAAATTTGGCAATGTCTTTATTCATAGCACCCCACCAAAACACTTCCCTCAAATCTCTATACATTTTTGTAGAACCGGTGTGAATAGAATAGGAAAAATTAGGAGTCTCATCTAGAATCTTCTTTCTTAAGTCATCAACACAAGCCACACACAGTCCACCTTGGTACCTAAGGGCACCATTTCCCCTTGGAAGAAAACCTCCCCCTTGTCCTCTCTCACCAATACTAACAAGAAGGGATCAAGATTTTTCTTTGCCTTCACCTCTTGAATCAAGGAAGATTTTGAACCATCAACAACCATAATACCACCATTATCAACCTCTTCAAACCTAACCCCCAATCTAGCCAACCGATGGACCACCCTAGCCATCTCTTTGCCCCCATCATCAACATTAGCTAGGCTACCCATAGACATCCTACTCAAAGCATCATCCACAACATAAGCCTTACCGAGCTAATAATGCACACTCATATCATAATCCTTAAGAAGTTCTAACCACCTTCTTTGTCTTAAGTTGACATTGTTTTAGGTGAACTCATATTAGAGACTCTTATAATTGGTGAACACATCAACATGCACCCCATACAAATACTAATGCCAAATTTTCAAAGCAAAAACCACTACAGCCAATTCAGATCATGGGTAAGATAATTCTTTTCATGCACCTTAAGTCGTCTAGAGGCATAAGTTATCACCTTACAATTTTGCATCAATACACATCCCAAACCAATTCTTGAGGCATCACAATACACAACAAACACTTCTAACCCTTCCAGTAGTGACAAGGTAGGAGCGGAGACAAGCTTATATTTGAAGGTTTGGAAACTCTTTTCACACTCATCGGTCCACACAAATTTAGCCTTCTTTTGAGTCAACTTAGTCATAGGAGAAGCAATAGAAGAGAACCCATTCACAACGGTAGTAACTCACTAAGCCCAAGTAACTTCTAATATCTGATGGATCTAAAGGTCTAGGACAATTTCTAATTACCTCTGTTTTCTCAGGATCCACCTTTTATACCATCACCTGACCACCTGACGTAGAAAGGCAACCTCTTTCAACCAAATCTCACATTTTTCATACTTAGCATACAATTTCTCTTCCCTCAAGATTTGTAACAACATCCTAAAGTGATTTACATGCTCCTCTTTATTATGTGAATAGATCAAGATATCATCAACAAGTACCACTACAAAAAATCAAGGTACGGTTTGAAGACCCTATTCGAAAGACCCATGAAGATAGTCGGTGCATTGGTCAACCCAAAAGACATTACCACAAATTCATAATGCCCATACCTAGTCTGAAAGGTCGTCTTAGGAACATCATACTCCCTCATCTTCACATGCTTATACGCAAAACGAAGATCAATCTTAGAGAAGTCACAAGCCTATTGAAGTTGGTCAAAAAGATCATCAATCCTTTGTAGAGGGTACTTATTCTTGATGGTGAATCTATTAAGTTGCCGGTAGTCAATGCACATTCTTAGAGAACCTTCCTTCTTCTTCCCAAACAACACTATGGCACCCCAAGGTGATTGGCTAGGCCTAATAAAACCCTTCTCCAACAAATCCATTAATTTCTCTTTCAACTCCTTCAACCCCACGGAGGCCATACGATAAGGAAGAATAGAAATAGGTTGAGTGACAGGAAGGAGATCTATGCCAAAATCTATTTCACTTTTGAGAGGAATACCGGGAAGCTCAATAGGGAAGACATCTAGGAACTCATCAACCAACGGAACAGACTCTATGGGAAGAACTTTAGACTCCACATCCCTAACCCTCACAACATGATAGAGATACCCCTTAGAGATCAATCTTTGGGCCTTAATGCAAGATATAGATCTACCGTTGACCACCACATCATGACTCTCCCACTCAAGGATGGGTTCATTTAGGAATTGGAATTTGATCCTACGGGTTTTATAATCAATTGAGGCATAATATACATGCAACCAATCCATCTCAAGAATGACACCAAAATCCACTATATCCAACTCAACAAGATCACAAGTCAATATTTTATGCAAAATACAAATGGGGCAATTTTATAACCTTTCTAGCAACAATAGATGCACCAATGGGAGTAGACACCTCATAGGACTCACACAACAATTCAGGCTCAACATGAAACGTTTTGGCAACAAAGGGGGTAACAAAAGAAAGAGTCACACCCGGGTCTATCAATTCATACACATCAAAATCAAAGACTCTTAACATATCAGTGACGACATCGGGTACCTCATCAACCTCTTGTCTCCCTTGAAGAGCATAAAATCGATTGTGTCATGGGACACCACCTTGTTGGCCTCCTCTCCCCAAAGGAATTACATTTGCACCTCGACATTGTGGATGAGCATCTCTATCCTTGTTTTGATTACGAGGACAGTCAACCTTCTTATGCCCCACTTCACCAAAACCGAAACAAGCATTGGTGTCCCTCAAACATAGGCCTCTATGAGCCCTACCATCTTTTAGACATATAGCGTTGAGCGTCATACCGCAATCACCTTGGACCGTTTGGTTGTCTTTGGCAAACCTTCTAGTAGGATCATGAGTAGACTCTTGGCCTTGATGAAACTTGCCACTTTTGAGACCATGGAACTTACTATCAAAATGGGCCCTTTTCGTCTCACCACTCCTCCTTTTCCTCAACTTCGCCCCCTCCATTTTTTCGGCATATGTCATTAGGTAGGAAAAATTCATGTCATTAATCAACATAGCGGAGCGACACTCCTCACTCGCCAAATCGGATATACCCATCAAAAATTTGTTCATTCTAGATCTCGGATCGATAACTATGTATGGAGCACATTTAGAGAGTTGGTTGAACTTGAGACCATACTCCCTCACTCAGAGATCCTTTCTTCAAATTCATGAACTCCATCATTTTTGCCTCCCTAAGCTTAATAGGGAAGAACCGATTGAGAAATGTCACCTTAAACTCCTCCCATAGAACCACATTGTTGTTCCGCTTCTCCTCCTTCCATTGAGTATACCATATTTGAGCCACCCCCTTGAGTTGGTAAGCTACCAACTCCGCCTTCTCTTCCGATCTAACACCCATGACATCCAACACCTTGTACATCTCATTAATAAATTCTTAAGGGTCCTCATCCACTTTAGACCCATAGAACTTTGGTAGGTTCATCCTCATAAAGTCCCTTACCCTAGCTGCCAGAGTCGGAGCATGATGGGCTTGGGTCCCTTGATTGACTTGATTAGCCACGACTTGAGCTAGCAAGGTGAGAGTATCCCGGAGCTCTCCATGATCTAGTTGTTCCTTGGGTGTGCGGTCTCTTCATGCTCTTGTGTTAGGCATGATCTAGCATAGCAAAGAAAATTCTTTAAGAGAAGGCCTTACCTTAACTCCATAGCATGACATAGATCAATAAGAAGGAAACCATTTGCTAAGACATCTCATAGCCTCGTACTCATAGTTGTGGTGCACAACACAACTATGAACAAGACTCTAATCAATGCGGTATGTTGGATGTTGAGGACCATTAACAACCGAGTGCTTTGATATCAAGTTTTTCACGACCCAAACTAGGACCTAGACATGATACAACGAATGATGAACCCGAAGGGACCCCAAACAATCCTTTTAACATATCATTACACATCCTTTGTCACAGAAGAAATTAAATAACCATAAGAGAATAATAATAAGGATAATGGGCTAAGGGAAGTCTTCCATATCATAAAACATCAAAATAGTCAAAGAGAATCAAGCCCAAGAATAATTATATAACTTGTCCAACAACACCTGTAAACTTAGAAAGAGCAGGGGCCAAGACAACTTTTCGAGCTCACTGTCATAGTCAAGAGCATATGAATAGTTAGTGAAAGTCTTTACATATTATAAGAATAAGAGATATCATCCTCGGAGTTGAGGACTCACCAAACATGCTTTTGAGAAAATAGTACTAGCCATAGGGAGGATGAGGATTATCCTGAGGAGCTCCTGTTCCTACATGGTAACATCATGTAGGCATTGAGTATGTGTTAGTATGTTTGAATATACTAAGTATGTCAGAGGTAATGCAACACTACATAAGCAACATAATCAAAATGCATAATCGTACGCAAGAGATAACAAATTAGGAACATGGCATGCATGATCCATACTTGAAGTAAAACATGCTTATATATAAACATAGTACATGTGTAGGAAGAGACCATCATCATACACCAAGCCACTTAGTACTTCGAACAAGGTAAATCACACCTTTGAGGTGTTGGAGGTATCAACCCCTCAACTTAGTTAATGGGTTTACCACCTCCCATCAAGGTGTTTGAGGTACCAACCCCTCAACTTGGTTAATAGGTGTACCACCTCCCATCAAGGTGTTTGAGGTACCAACTACTCAACTTGGTTAATGGGTCTACCACCTCCCATCAAGGTGTTTGAAGTACCAACCCTTCAACATAGTTAATGGGTTAACCACCTCCCATCAAGGTGTTTGAGGTATCAACCCCTCAAATTGTCTATGGTCAACGTGCAACACTAAAGATATCTTTCGTGAAATAAATACATATATATACCTTCCTTTCATCGTTATGAAGCCACATAACCCATATATAATGCATTAGGCCTTCAACAACTCAAGAAACCCTAATTAGAAATTTTATTAAACACTTGGCGGTTGTGTAATGCTCCTGTAAAAACATGAAATTCAAGGGTGAAGTCATGCAAGAAAAGTTGAATTAAATCAACCCACCAACACTTGGTAATTCCCTCATGAAATATTTATTAAAACCCTTTAGCAAATCTCAAAATAGGTCATAGATTCATAGCTCAAACATGCTTAGACAGGCCCACTTTTAAGAAACCCCAACATAGTTCATAGTCAAATTCACAATAAGTAAGACCTATAAGTAAATCAACTTAGAAACATGTAATTAGGTAAAGAGGAAGCTTAGGCACCATGGGTGGAAGGACCCAATGGTTAAAACCCACATACTTGAACTTTGGAGATTTTCTTGAAGAAGATTTGAATGTTGACTTGGAGCTTGAATGACATCCCTAGATCTAGAATGAGATTTGGACTTGAATTTTGGGTGAAATATTTGTCAAAGTGTTTGAGAGAGTATTGGGGAATATCTTGTAAGATATGAAAGTGAAATATGGCTAACTATAGGTGTTTTAACGCATAGGAAGGCTTAGGCCCAAGACCCCAAAGCCTTGGACCGAAGTGATAAAACTGGCCAAAAAAAATACATAGGTCTGGGATGGGTCCGCATCGCGGTTCTATTGCGCACCCCCACTATTCTGCGCAAACTTGGAAAAATCAAAATTTTCTACGATTGCTCTAAAATTGGGGTTAGACCCATCTCCCACTCAATTTGGCCCCTTGAACAAGAATATGAAGTCAAATTTTTGATATCACGCATGAATTTTGTCAGGTCCACTTACTTTTTCTTTAGTTGATATGGAAATTACAATTATGGGCACTTTTGAGGCTTATTGGGAACTTTTTGGGCTGTTTCATTTCCAATAGGACTAAAAGATGTCCAACTACTATTACTGAGCTCCAGGTTCCTTCGAGGTTTGTGTGTCTAAAGCTTATATATTTGTATTGTACAGTTAGTCGTGAGGCAGGGCATGTTCCAACCCTTATCAGATACTATTCCCTATTTAGAGGCTTTGAAGATATTGTAAAGTAAAGTGTGGTCATGTCTCACACTTTAGACATTGTGGCTCAACAGCCTAGTCATCTGTATTTCCTTTGGGCTTGTTATTACTGTCTACTTTCTTGAACGCATGTTGAATATGGAAACACCTTTAATGTTCATAGAAAGTGCATGGGTGTATGTAAGTTCTCCCGAGCCTTGTGACAACGAGAGCCTTATCGGTAACAAGTGCCAGTCTTCCTTAATGGTACTTTAGGCATGACAATTTTGTAGCTGTAAATACATTTTCTTGTATGACCGAGGTCTTTACCGATCGATGCTAGCCGAGGTAATATGTTGGCTGATACTGGGTCTGAGGTCATTTTCAGATGGGTCTTGTAACGACACCAAAAAGTTGCCTAAAAATGTGCCTCAATAATGCTCGGAATCATAATTTCTATATATCTCAAATTAATGCGTGATATCAAAATCTGACTTCATATTCTTGTTCGGGGGGTCAAAATTGAGTGAAAAATGGGTCAAAACTCAATTTAAGAGCAATCAAGTAGCAATTTTGATTTTCTGAAAATGCAAATTCCAGTGAGGTTTTTATGCCCTTCGCTCGATGTGCCAAGGGTGTGGCTCAGTGTATTTTGTTACCCAATTTTGATTTTGGTCAAAGACTTTTAAGTCTTGGGCCTCAGTGTCTCCCAAACGTGAAAATACCATACTTAGCCATTTTTCACCCTCATATCATTCTAAACATTTTCAAATACTCATTCAAACACTTATCCAAATATTTTACTCCTAAATTCAAGTCTCAAAACCCTCTCCAGATCTAAGTATTTCCTCTCAAGCTTCAAGTCTCCATCTCTAATCTTCATCAAGTCCATCTCCAAAGCTAAGGTATGTGGGTTTCTTTCATAGGTTCCTTTCACCCATGATACCCAAGCTTTCTTTTACTTTAATTTGCATGATTTAAAGTTTATTTACTCATGGGTCTTATATATTATGAAATTCACTGCATACTATGTTGGCGTTTATGAAATTGTGACCGTTTTACTATGTTTTTGGTTATGAACCTAAGATCTAATGTGAGAGTTGATGAAAGGTTTTCATGTATATTGCTTGAGGGTATTACCAAGAATATATTGATAGTTTTGCATTGGATTTTCTAGCATGATAACACTATTGAATTGCATGGGTTTACACTAGCACTACACACCTTCTAAGTGTTTGATAAAATATCCGGTTATGGTTTCTTGAGGAATTGAAGGTCCAATACATGTCTTATGAATTAAGTGACTTTATGATAATGGAATGATGATGGAATGATGATGAAATGATGATAAAAAGGAATGTATGTATATGATGATGAAAGGAATGTTTATACATATGCTATTATCTCTATATTGTTGGGGATGACCAAGCTTCACTCGGAGGTTTGTAGGCTCGAGTAGCCTTGTTGAGGGGTTGGTACCTCGATCACCTAGCTTGAGGGGTTTTAGGCTCAGGTAACATTGTTGGGGGTTTGTACCCATCAACCTTGATGGGGGGTTTTTACTCCATCAACCTTGTTGGGGGTTTGTACTCCATCAACATCATTAAGGGATTTGTACTTCATGCACCTATCCAAAGGGGTGCTAGGCTTGGGAATGCACTAGGAATGGTCACTGGTTACTCTTACTTTATGATTCATATAAGCATGATTTACAATGAGTATCTTCCATGCATGACATATTGCTATATGTATTCATTGCCTATGCTTATGCATTTCTATTATGTTACCATCCCTTGTTGCATTGCATCCTACACACTTAGTACATTCAAATTTACTAACGCATACTCTATGCCTACATGATGTCACCATGTAAGAATCGGTGCACCGCTTGGTCATCTTCTTCCTCTACGTGGCTAGTACAATTGTCTCTCAGGCTTGTTGGTGAGTCCTCCATTTCGGGGACGTTGCTTGTGATATCTTGTTATGTACTAAGACTATCATACCTTTATTCATGTATTGATTATGAGGGTGAGCCCAGTGCTTGTCGCAGACCTCTCTCTTATCTATGTAGTAGAGGTGTTATAGGATATGTTATGTACTTATGCTATAAGCCTTGACTCTCTTATTTCTTGATGATATGTTATGAAAGTTTACCCTTAGCCCTAATTCCCTTGCTTATGCTTATATCTTATTGTCATTTTAATTACTTCTATGACCAAGGATGTGTAATGATATGCTTTGAGACTTGTTTGGGGTTTCTTCGGGTTCCCTATTCACCAGTCACGTCTAGGCCCTAGGCTTGGGTTGTGACAAAGATGGTATCAGAGCACTAGGTTGTTTGATCCTCAGAGTGTAACACACCCGGTTGATTAAAGTCTTATTTATGGTTGTGTTGTGTACCACAACTATGAGTAGGAAGCTATGAGATGTTTAGGATATGTTTCCCTTCTTCATGTTCTAACCCTAACGATTGTCCTTTGCTATGCTAGATCATTCCTAACATGAGAGGAAGACGAGCCTTCACACTCGAGGAGCAACCTGCCAATGAAGAGCTTAGGGATGCTCTCACTTTGCTTGCACAAGTGGTGGCTAATCAAGCCAACGAAGGGGCCCAAGCCCCTCCTTCTCCTACACCGACATCTCGAGTGAGAGATTTCATGAGGATGAATCCCCCGAAATTCATGGGTCGAAGGTGAGTGAGGACCCTCAAGAGTTCATTAATGAGGTTTACAAGATTTTGTCTATCATGTGTGTGAGGCTGGAGGATAAGGAGAAGTTGGCGGCCTACCAACTCAAAGGGGTAGCACAAATATGGTACAATCAATGGAAGAAGCAATAGGGAGTCAACAGTGTGGTTCCATGGGAAGAGTTCAAGGCAGCCTTTGTTAATCTATTCTTCCTTCTTGAGCTTAGGGAAGCTAAATTGGTGGAATTGAATTTGAGAAAAAGGTTTATGAGTGTGAGGGAGTATGCCCTCAAATTCACCCAACTTTCAAAGTTTGCTCATTACTTGGTTGCCGACCCAAGGTCGAGAATGAACAAATTTGTGATGGGTGTTTCTAAGTTGGTTAGTGAGGAGTGGTGATCCGCTATATTGATTAGTGATATGGACTTGTCCCATTTAAGGACCTATACTGAACAAATGGAAGAGAAGAAATTGAGGAAGAGAAGGAGTCATAAGGCTTGGAGGGCCCATTTTGGGGGTAAGTTCCAAAAGAGTGGCCGATTTTATCGAGGGCATGGTCTTCTTATGCATTTCAAATGAGGGTTGCAAATGATTTTCCAAGGGCCCAAAGTGGTAGGGGTGTAGCTCCTATTGATGTGTGTTCGAAGTGTGCTCAGAGTCATAGTGGCCTATGCTTGAGGGATATCAGCGCTTGCTATAGCTGTGGGGAAATAAGGCATAACGCAATAGCTTGCTCTCGAAGTAGCAACAAGGGTAAGGAGGTCCGTCCTCAAGGTGCTGATGTCATTCCTTTGGAAAGAGGTTGCTGACAAGATGATGTCCCAAGGTACAACCGATTTTATGCTTTATATTGGAAGCAAGGGGTTGATGGGGTCCCCGATGTTGTTACCGGTATGTTGAAAATCTTTAACTCTGATGTGTGTGGATTGATTGATCAGGGTCCCACACTTTCTTTTGTTACCCCCTTTGTCGCCAAAAGGTTCCATGTTGACCCTGAATTATTCCATCAGTCATATGAGGTGTCTACTCCTATTGGTGTATCTATTGTTGCCAGAAAAGTCTATAGAAGTTTTCCTATTTGCATTTTGCATAAAATGTTGCCTTGTGATCTTGTTGAGTTGGACATGGTTGATTTTGATGTCATTCTTGGGATAGATTGGTTGCATGCATGCTATGCTTCTATTGGTTGTAGAAACCATAGGGTCAAATTTCAATTCCCAAATTAACCCATCCCTGAGTGGGAGAGTCATGATGTGGTGGTCAAGGGTAGCTTCATTTCTTGCATTAAGGCCCGTAAGTTCATTTTTAAGGGGTGTCTTTATCATTTTGTGAGGGTTAGGGATGTGGAGTTCAAGGTCCTTCCCATAGAGTCGGTTTTGGTTGTTAATGAGTTCCTTGATGTCTTTCCAAATAACCTTCCCGATGTTCTTGCCAAAAGGGAAATAGATTTTGGTATAGATCTCTTTCCCGATACCTAAGCCATTTCTATTCTCCCTTACCGTATAGCCCCGACGGTGTTGAAGTAGTTGAAGGAACCATTGAGGGACTTGTTGGAGAAGGGATTTACTATGCCTAGTCAATCACCTTGGGGTGCACCGTGTTGTTTGTGAAAATGAAGGATGGGCCCCTTAGGATGTGTATTGACTATCGGTAACTCAATAGGGTCACCATCAAGAATAGGTATCCTCTTCCAAGGATTGATGACTTGTTTGAGCAATGCAATGGGCTGGCCATTTCTCTAAGATTGATCTTCTGTTCGGGTATCATCAAGTGAAGGTGAGGGAGTGTGATATTCCCAAGACGGCCTTCCGGACTAGATATGGGCATTATAAGTTTGTTGTGATGTCTTTTGGGTTGACCAATGCTCCAGCCATCTTCATGGACTTTATGAATGTGTCTTCAAACCCTACCTTGATTCATTTGTTTTGGTATTCATTGATAATATTTTGACCTATTCTCATGGTGAAGAGGAGCATAGGGTTTATTTGAAGGTTGTGTGTCAAGCCCAAAGTCCCAGTAAGGCGGATTGATACCCGTTGCCAATAAGGCCCGAGAGAACAAACCTGTATCTATGCGCTTTCTATACATATTATAAGGGATTTCTACATTCAACATGCCTTTAAGAAAGTAAATAGTAATAACAAGCCAAAAGGAAATGCATATGGCTAGGCCGTTGGGGCCACGTTGTCTAAAGTACGAGACATGACCACACTTTAATTTACATAGTCTACAAAGCCTCTAGATAAGGAAAAGTATCTGATAAGGGTCGGGATAGACCCCTCCTCGGCGTACTATAAAATACAAAAATATAAGCTCTAGACACACAAAGCTTCGAAGCAACCTAGAGCTTGGTAACAACAGCTGGATATCCTGTACTCCTACTGGGGAGATCTACTAGCACCTGTACCTGCAGCATGAAATGCAGGTCCCTCATAAGGGATATCAGTACGAGATAATGTACTGAATATATAAGGTAGGAAATACTGCATATGAAGTAACAACTTAAATGAAACTATGCACTGGTGAAGGATAAGAGACCACCTTTAGTTATACTGTGGGATCATGTAATTTATGTTCTTTTTATTACTTTACCTTTACTGTATAATTTGTGCACAATATGTAATACAAATAACCAGCTGAGCAGTGGTAAATCTATATCAGAATCGGCCCTGGCTAGGCTTTTCCTTTCACCCCTTGGGCTACCCCCCGTGATAGGATCGACCTTAGCTATGTGATTCTTGCACCCCTCGGGTTACCACCCATCAACAAGCAATATACTTTACTTTATCATTCAATTACCTTTGAGATGATTCTTTTGGTGGTCATA
>JAPFFP010006502.1:0-40679 GCA_026153255.1 Solanum medicagineum
AAGTTCAGCCAAGATCCCAAGACAAGACTCTATGCAGTAAGAGCATTGGGAGACCCTTAAAGATCTCTTCTAGCCACTATAGACTTACGCGACCATCCGGGACACACATAAATTCTATTAGCACAAAGGAATCACAAAAGAGATAGCAACTCCCGGACCTTTCAACCCACCTTACTCAAAACATCGGTCATAACATTGACCTTACTTAGGTTCAACTAAGTCATAAGAGAGACAATAGAAGAGAACCTACTCACAAGCTCCGATAATAGCCCGCTAAACCCAAGAAGCTCCTAATGCCCAAGGAAATCATGGTCCAGGCTAATCTCTAATCACTTTCGTCTTACTAGGTCCACTGTAGTACCATCACCCTGCACCACACGACCTAGGAAGGTAACCTCTTACAACCAAAATCCCACTTCTCCTATTTAGCGTCCAACTTTTTTCCTTAAACTTTGTAGTACTACCCTCAAATAACTCACTCACAGGCACTACCTCATTAGGGAAATGATCCATCATATCATCACCAAGCCACCATAAGCCTAATAGAGTAGGGACTAAAGATCTTATACATGATGCTTGTAGGCATAACTGGCGCACTAGTCAAACCAACAGACACTACCCCAAAATCAAAGTATCAAAAAGGGACATTCAAGGCCTCATCTACCACCAACAAAAATTATAGAAACAAAACAACTTCGGTTCAACACCTCCAATTCTCACAAGATGATAAATGCAACCCCTTAGAAACCAATAGTACCTTAAGACATGAGATGGACCTACCTCTCTTGCTATCACTTAACAAGCTCCCACTCAAAAGATAGGCTCATTAGGGAATCGGGATCTAACTCTATGGATCCCACCATTCATGAAGACATAACATGCATGCAACCATTCCATCCCTAGTATAACATCAAAATTCATACGCCAACTCTAACAAGCCACAAAACAAGACCTAATGCAATACAAACCCGGATCAGTACCTATGAACCTTCTAGAAATAATATACCCAATAAAATCATACACTCGTGTTCCTCCAACATGGGCCACCATGGTCCATCCTACATGTAGGGCACTAGGGATTAGTCACCCCCCTCCCCATTACCTCCTTTGCTCTTATTGAATTTACAAGGGAATCCTTAACCTTATGACCTATCTCCCCACAATCATAACAAGCATTTATGCCTCTCAAGCATGGGCCATCATGGTCTCTACCACATTTTGGGCACCTAAAAGGAGATACTATACCACCACCTCCTCTATACTTGGGGCTTTAGAACTTACCCATATTACAAGCCCTCTTGACCTCACTACCTCCCCTCTCACCACTAGAAGTCTCGGGAGCACCCACTTGTTAATTGAGTCAGTTGCCAATGTTGTCACCGCTTTGGCCATTACACATAGAGCATTAAGGACCTCCACATTCAACATATTTCCATCTTGAGTAGCTTGAGACATATTTTAAAATGTAACAGTTAGGGGTTAGTAATAAGGCCTAGGAGATCTAACTCTATCGCACGACATAGAGCAGGATGAAGTGAAATAATTCCTAAAACATCTCATACCCTCTTATTCATAGATATGGTGCACAACACAACCATGAATAAGACAATAACCGATGTGCTGTGTTGGACTCCGAGGATCTATCAACCTAGTTCTCTGATACCAACTTTGTCACGACCAAAGCCTAGGGCCTAGATGTGACCAGCAAATGGGGAACTTGAAGAAACCTCAAACAAGCCTATTAGCATATCATTAGATATCGTTGATCGTGGAAGCAATGTAAAACAATGCAAG
The DNA here is from genome assembly GCA_026153255.1 of Solanum medicagineum. Classification (NCBI taxonomy): domain Eukaryota; kingdom Viridiplantae; phylum Streptophyta; class Magnoliopsida; order Solanales; family Solanaceae; genus Solanum; species Solanum medicagineum. Next base: position 1,795 of record JAPFFP010006502.1, read on the forward strand.
AAACATAAACAAGGGGAATTGGGACTAATGGAGAGAGATTAATACTTAAGTAACATGTAAAAGTTTGGAAAATAAGGATAAGTGACTAAAGGGAAAACTTGGATAACATCATAATCAAGAGACGAAAGAATTAAGGCTCATAACATATCTACAAAGCGTGTCCAACAACACTTCTACTAAGTAGATAGGAGCGGGGACCAAGACAAAGCAATTGGGCTAACCCTCATAGTCAAAATAGAATATAAAGAAGAGTTTCTCAATACATAATAAGAGAAACATAGACTAGGGTCCCCGAAGTGGAGAATTCACGAACTAGCTTAAGTAGCACCGAACAAGCCACGTAAAGGATGAGGATGATCATCTTGGGCTTCGATTCCTACATGGTGATATCATGTAGGCAAGTGTATGTGTTAGTACATTTGAATGTACTATGTAGGATGCAATGCAACAAGAGATAGGCACCATATCAGAATGCATAACAATGGGCAATAGGCATAATATATAGCAATATGGCATGAAGGATCAATGCATATAAAAATGCTTAAGTAGCTCATGCTCATATAGAATATCATATGTGTTGAGGAGACCAAGCTAGTTTTCCAAAGTACAAACCCCTTGGTAGGTTAGTGATGGTCTCACCCCATCACCCCAATGGTGTGGTACAAATCCCTCACATGGTTGATGATAATTTCACCTTATCAATCTGGTGACGAAGTACAAACTCCTCACATGGTTGATGAGTACAAACCCCCACCTCAGTTATCAAGGTGCAAACCCCCAACAAGGTTATTCGGGCTCTTAGCCCCCCCGGATCGAGCATGGTCTAATTCAACACTTTATATAGATTATATCATATACATAAGGTCCTTTCATCATCATAACATCAATCATATCATATCTCATGCTTTGGACCTTCTATTCCTCAAGAAACCACATCCGGATATTTTATCAAACACTTAGAGTGTGTGTAATGCTAATATAAAACCATGAAATATAGAGATGAAATCATGCAAGAAAATTCATTGTAAAACTATCAATCAACACGTTGAAACACCCTCAAGGAACATATATCAAAATCCCTCATTAAATCATACAATAGATCCAAGATTTATAGCTCAAAACATAAAAAAACAGTCATAACTTTACATAGCTTTCACATGGTTCATAGACATGTTCATACTAGTAAACCCAATTGTAAAATCAACTTTACATCATGCAAATTGAGTAGAAAGGAGGTCAGGCCACCATGGGTGAAAGGTCCCAATGGTTGAAGCCCACATACCTTAGCTTTTGAGATGAGCTTGGTGAAGATTGGAGATGGAGACTTGAAGCTTGAAAGGAGAACCTTGAAATTCGGATGAGGGTTTGAGACTTGAAGCTTGAAAGGAGAACCTTGAAATTCGGATGAGGGTTTGAGACTTGAATCTTGAGAGAAATATAAGACTAAGGGTTTGAGTGAGTATTAAGATATGTCTTGGGTGATATGAGGGTGAAATAATGCTAAGTATAGGTGTTTTCTCGTGTGGAAGGCTTAGGCCCAAGACTTAAAAGTCTTGGACTGAACTTGAAAAATAGGATGAAATTTACACTGTGGTGAGTCGCGCCATAAATGCGACTACCCACTGGAATTCATCACTTTAAAATTTTAAATTGTGATTTGTTCGCTCTAAAATTGGGGTTAGACCCTTTTCCCCTAAATTTGACCCCCTGAACAAGAATATGAAGTTGGATTTCTGAAATAACGCACAAATTCTGAGATATATAGAAAGTAAGATTTTGGCATTCTAGATGCATATTTCCAGGCACTTTTTGGGGTCTTTTCACAAGAGTCTTTAACAGAGTTCTTAAGACAGGTTTCAATATAATTCTATGTGTAAGAGTGAATTTGAATGAGAAAAATAAAGTTGGTTATTTGAATGTCTTTAGGTAGCATAGAAAGTCACAAATGAACCTTAGGAGAAACCATAATTACAAAAATGCCATTAATGAAACGAGTAAAATAAAATGTTGCCAGTGGTATCAGGGAGGGGTATATGGTCCGTGCAAAGGTGTATGGACCATATACTTGCTGCGTGATCCAACACTTAGAGAAATTCCACTGACGAAGGTCCGAGATAGTAATTTCATACTTAGAAAAGTTCAACATAGGCATCCATACGGATGGCTTCACGGTCCATACCAAGGCATATGGACCGTATGCCTCCTTCGTACCACTTCACTTAGAAAAATTCTTCACAACAAAGTTTTGAGATGGTGATCCAATACTTAGAAAATTTTCACTCCGACGCCTATACGGAAGGCCTTGCAAATTGTGAAGAGCATACAGTCCGTCAGAGGGCCCATGTGAAATGCCTTGGCTCAAAAATGTAGATTTTCAAGGCCAAGGCTACCATATGATCCACCACACGGACTTTGAAGCCTTACACAAATAGTGTGAGGTCCTTGTGTGGTATGCCTTGGTCTCAAACATCCACATTAAGGCCAACACTTCCCACACAAGGACAAGGGCCACTTCAAGGAGCCTCCACACGGTTTGTATAGCCTCACACGGACTGTGAAGGCTTCCATGAAGCGTCACCTTGGTCTAAATTTTTTAGAGCCAAATTTTCAAGCTCCATTAAGGTCGTACAAAGTCCAAATCCTTACATCATCTGCCCCTTGGGAACATTCGTCCTTGAATGTGCTAGAACAAGGCTTGAAAGGCTTGACTTAGAGCATGAAGCATCCAAACACAAGGTACAATGCATAATTCATTATCTGAAAATCATAACGTCATTGAAACTCATGTCAAAATATGTTCAAATCATTCAAAACATCATAAAAATCATTTTTGTGCACAAGTATGCATGTCATGCTATGAAAATCAGTGAAAGAATTAGGACCACTTGGAATAGAAAGAAGCTAATACCTTTGGCCTAAGTAGATTGGAAAATATAGGGATATCATTTCATCATGTCCAACTCTGCCTCCCATGCAGTACACTTCGCATGTTGATTTCTCTAAAGTGCCTTAACTGAAGTCACATCCTTGTTACGAAGCCACTTCACTTACCCATCAAAAATCTCAAAGAAAATTCCTCATAAGACAAGTGTAAACCTCAACATCCTGCAAAGGTACAATGGCACTAGGATCACTAACCAACCTCCTTAACAAAGACACATGCAAAACTGGGTGAATGTACCTCAAATTCAGAGGCAAATCCAACTTATAATCCACATTCACAATCTGTACAACAATCTCATAAGGACTTACATACCAGGTCTTTCCAAAATGCGTCACACCCTTCATAGGTAAGACTTTCACATACACCCAATCTCCAACATGAAACTCAATACCCTTCTTCCTAACATCCAAATAGAACTTTTCGCAACTTTGGGTTGTCTTCAACCTCTTCCTAATCAGCTTCACCTTCTCCATAGCATCCAACAAAAAATTTGGGCCAATCAAAGCCTTCTCTCCCAATTCAAACCACCCTACTGGAGATCTACATCTCCAACCATACAAAGCCTCAAACGGTACCATAACAATGCTAGCATGAAAGCTATTATTCTAAGTTAATTCGATGAGTGAAAGATGATCATCTCAATCACCCTTCAATTCTAATATCACACGCCCTCAATATGTCCTCTATTGTTTGAATTATCCTCTCGGCTTGTCTATCGATTTGATGATGAAGGCTATACTAAACTTCACCTTAGTACTAAGTCTTCTTTGAAACAAACTCCAAAAGTATAAAGAAAATTGGGTGTCATGATCTAATAATGAAATGCCCCAAAAAGTGCCCAAAACTATGCCTCAGAAATGCCTCAAAAAGTGCCCGTAAAATGTTCCTCGAAAATGCTCATAATCATAATTTCCATATATCTCAAAATTCGTGCGTGATATCAAAAATTCAACTTCATATTCTTGATCAGGGGGAAATACTGAGTGGAAAATGGACATAAACATGATTTTAGAGGACCCTTAGCAAAAACCAAATTTCTCTAAAATTTCATTTCCAATAAGGGTGAGCGTTACCTCCGCAACATGGAGCCATTGCGGAGCACTGTATTTTGCTATCAGTTTTTTAATTTCAGCCTAAGGCTTTGAGGTCTTGGTCCTAAGTCGTCCTATGTGTAAAACCACCTACACTTAGTTATTTTTCGACTCCATAAATTCAAGACATTCCCCAAAACCCTCTCTAACACTAAGCCAAATATTTCATCCAAATTCAAGTGTCCTAAACTCATTTTGGATCTCAAGAAATTTCAAGTTTCAAGTTCTCATTCAAATCTTCATCAAGGAAATCTCCAAAGTTGAGATACATAGGTTTCAACCATTGGGTCCTTTCACCCAAGGAGCCCAACCTTCCTTTTTATGGAAATTGCATGTTATCAAGTTGATTTACTTATGGGTATTCTTAGTATGAATTTGATTATAAACTACATTGGCGTTTCCTGAAATGTGGACTGTTTAAGCATGTTTTGAGTTGTAATTTATGTTCTATGATGAGATTTGATAAGGGGTTTTAATGTAGCTTACATGAGGGTGTCACCACGTGTTGGTGGGTTGATTTACATAAGTATTCTCACATGATTTTACTCTTAAATAACATAATTTTGAACTAGCATTACACAATCACCAAGTGTTGATAAAATATTTAGTTATGGATTCTTGAGTTATTGATGATCTATTATATGGCTTATGAGTCAAGTGACTTTATCATGATGAAAGTAATGTATTTAAGTATTAATTTCATGAAAAGTTTCTATAGTGTTGCAAGTTGAACATACCTAGTTGAGGGGGTGATATGCCTCAACCACTTTCATGGGGGTATTATGCCTATCTACCATATTGAGGGGTATATACCTTGACAACTTTGATGGGGGGTGGTGTGCCTATCTACCATGTTGAGGAGTATATACCTTGACCAATATTATGGGGGTGGTATGCCCATCTAGCAAAGGAGGGGTAGATTCCTCAATCACTTTTATGAGGGGTGGTATGCCCATCTACCAATTGAGGGGTGGATTCATCAATCACTTTCCAAGGGGGTGGTATGCCTTGGATTCCAAGTTCTAGATTTCTTGGTATATGATGATGGTCTCTTCCTACATATGTATTATATTATATACAAGCATGTTGTACTTCAAGCATTGATTATGCCTGTCATATTGTTATTATACCTTCCATTACCTATGTTTATGCATTTTGATCATGTTGCATATCTCTTCTTACTTTACATCATACATACTTAGTACATTCAAATGTACTAACGCATACTCTATGCCTACGTGATGTTACCATGTAGGAACCAGAGCTCCTCAGGATCATCCTCCCCGTGGCTGGTTGTGACATCTTTGAAGAGAAGCTATTGGTGAGTCCTCAAAGTTCGGGGACATTATCTATTCTACTCTTTCCTTTGTCATGTCTTAATGTTGAACTCTTTACACTATGAGGGTGATCCCGGAAAGTGTCTTGGCCCTCGCTCATGTCTATGTTTAGAGGTGTTGTTGGAACTAATGATGCAATTGTGATTGAGCTTTCACTCTTTTATGATTATGCTATTAAAAACTTCCCTCAGTCCCTTTATCCTCATTTATATTGTCTTATAGTTGTTTAATTGCTTCCGTAACTAAGGGTGTATAAATAATATGCTAAGAGACTTGTTTGGTACCCCTTCGTATTCTCATTTGACATGTCACGTCTAGGCCCTAGGCTTAGGTCATGACAAACTTGGTATCAGAGAACTACGTTGTTAATGGTCCTCAGAATCCAACCTACCGCGCGATTAGAGTCTTATTCATGGTTGTGAAGCATGCCATAACTATGAATGCGAGGCTATGAGACGTTATAGGAAATGTTTCACTTCTTCATGATCTATGTTGTGCGATAGAGTTAAGTCAACTAAGGCTTATTTCTCATTCTTAATCATTATCTTTCAGAACATGTCTCAAGCAACTCAGGGGGGTGAACAAAGTGGTGGCCATCCGTCACTTGAGGGTCAACTTCGCAATGGCGACATGTCAAATGCAGAGGTTCGTAATGCTCTATGGCTATCGGACTAGGCGGTGACCATTCAAATCAATCAACAAGTCGGTGCTCTTGAGACTTCAAGAGAGAAGAAGAGGGAGAGTGAAGCTAAGAAGGCTGGGGTTGGTGGTGTCTCAGCCTCTATTAGACTACCGGTGCCTAAATACCGAAAGGAGATGACCCCTTTTGCCACTTGTCTAGAGTGAGGCAAGAAACATCAAGGGGAATACTTGGCGAGAATTAATGGTTGCTTCAAGTATTTTTGGTGTGGGCATAAGATGGAGACTGCCTCGTGATCTCTAAGGGAGGGAAAAGAATGGCTCAACTTGAAGGTAGCTTACATTTGCTAAGCCCGGTAGCAAGGGTGAGATAACTCATCCTATATGCCGAATATGTGGGAGAAATCATAATGGCATATGTAGGAGGAACACGTGGGTGAATACTTTTTGTGTGGCAAGAGGGGCCATAAGATTGTTGATTGTCCATGGGTTGCTAAGAATCATGGGGATGACCGACAACGTTCTCAGCCATACCCTTCTAGGGGTCACTAGACTTGGAGTCACTGGTATGTTAAAGTCTTTAATTTTTATATGTACGCTTTGATAGACCTGGGTGCCACTCTTTCTTTTGTTACTCCTTTTGCTACCAAAAACCTTCATGGTAAACCCAAATTGTTGTGTGATTCATATGAAGTGTCTACTCCTGTTGGTGCATCCAATGTAGCTAGAAAGATCTATAGAAGTTGTCCCATTTTCATTTTGCATAAATTATTGCCTTGTGATTTTGTTGAGTTTCATATGGTGGATTTTGATGTCATTCTTGCGATGGATTTGTGGCATGCATACTATGCCCCTATTGATTGTAGAACCCATAGAGTCAAATTCCAATCCCCTAATAAACCCGTCCTTGAGTGTGAGAGTCATGATATGGTGGTCAAGGGTAGATTCATTTCTTGATTAAAGCTTAAAATTTGACTTCTAAAGGGTGTCTGTATCATCTTGTGAGGGTTAGGGATGTTAAGTGCAAAGTCCTTCCTATAGAGTCGGTCCCGGTGGTAAATGAGTTCCTTGATGTCCTTCCTAGTGAGCTTATCGGTGTTCCTCCCAAAAGGAAAATAGATTTTGGCATATACCTCCTTCCTGATACTCAACCCATTTCTATTCCCCCTTACCGTATGTCCCAAGCAGAGTTAAACAAGTTGAAGGAGCAATTGAGGGATTTGTTGGAAAAGCGTTTTATTAGGTCTAGCCAATCACCTTGGGTGCACGGGTGTTGTTAATGAAGAAGAAGTATGGTTCTCTTAGTATATGTATTGATTACCAATAACTTAATAAAGTTACCATAAAGAATAAGTACCCTCTACCAAGGATTGATGACCTTTTCGACCAACTTCAAGGGGCTAGTCACTTCTCTAAGATTGATCTTTGGTCCGGGTATCACCAAGTGAAAGTGCGGGAGTGTAATATTCCCAAGACAGCCTTCTGGACTAGGTATGGGCATTATGAGTTTGTGCTTATGTCTTTTAGGTTAACCATGCATTGGCTATCTTCATGGATCTTATGAATAGGGTCTTAAAACCCTACCTTGATTTGTTTGTACTGGTACTTATTGATGATATCTTGATCTATTCCCGTAGTGAGGAGGAGCATGTAGATCATTTGAGGGTGGTGTTACAAATCTTGAGGGACAAGAAGTTATATGCCAAATATGAGAAATGTATTTTTTGGTTGAAAGAGGTTGCCTTTCTAGGCCATGTGGTGTTGGGTGGTGGTATCAAGGTGGATCCTAAGAAGACGAAAGAGATTAGAAATTGGCCTAGACCTTTGACTCCATAGGATATTAGAAGTTTCTTGGGTTTGGCAGGTTACTACCAGAGGTTTTTGAATGGGTTCTCTTCTATTGCTTCTCCCATGACTAAGTTGAATCAAAAGAAGGAAAAATTTGTGTGGACCGATGAGTATGAAAAGAGTTTACAAACATTGAAGAATAAGCTTGTCTCCGCTCCTATCTTGTCTCTATCAGAATGGTCAAAAGGGTTTATTGTGTACTATGATGCCTTAAGAATCGGTTTGGGTTGTGTTTTGATGCAAAATGGTAAGGTTATAACTTATACTTCTAGACAACTCAAGGTGAATGAAAAGAATTATCCGATTGTTGATCTTGAATTGGTCGTCGTGGTATTTGCTTTGAAGATTTGGCGTCATTACTTGTATGGGTTCCATGTTGATGTATTTACCAATCATAAGAGTCTCCAATATGTGTTCACCCAAAAAGATCTCAACTTGAGACAACGAAGGTGGTTAGAGCTTCTCAAAGATTATGATATGAGTATGCATTATCACCCCGGTAAGGCTAATGTTGAGGTTGATGCTTTGAGTAGGGTGTCTATGGGTAGCCTAGCACATATTGGTGATGGGGGAAAAGAGGTGGCTAGAGAGGTACATTGGTTGGCTAGATTAGGAGTTAGCTTGGAGGAGGTTGATAATGATGGAGTAGTGGTGGTTGATAGTTCTAAATCTTCATTGATTGAGGAGGTGAAGGCAAAGCAAGATCTTGACCCCGCCTTGTAAGAGTTAAAGGCCTTAGTGAGAGATGGCGATCTGGAGGTTTTCTCCCAAGGGGGAAATGGTTCCCTTTAGGTACAAAGGTAGGTTGTGTGTTCCTAGTGTGGTTAACTTGAAAGGGAACATTCTTGATGAGGCTTATAATTCCTCCTATTCTTTTCACCCCGGTTCTACAAAGATATATAGAGATTTGAGCGAAGTGTTTTGGTATGGTTGTATGGAGAGAGACATTGCTAAATTTGTATCTAGTTGCCATAATTGCCAACAAGTCAAAGCCGAATATCAAAGGTCGGTTGGCCTACCCAAGATATAGAGGTTCCTACTTGGAAGTGGGAGGGAATTAACATGGATTTTGTGGTTGGGTTGCCTAATACTAGACATTTTGATTCTATTTGGGTTGTAGTTGATAGAATGACAAAGTTGACTTATTTACTACCGGTTAAGACTACTTATGGTGCTGAAGATTATGCTAAGTTGTACATTCATGAATTGGTTAGATTGCATGGGGTGCCTTTGTCTATCATATCGAATCGTGGTGCTCAATTCACTTCGCACTTTTGGAGGTCCTTCCAAAGAGGACTTTGTACAAAGGTTAAGCTTAGTACGAGCTTTCACCCTCATACGGATGGCCAAGACGAAAGAATCATCCAAACACTTGAGGATATGCTTAGAACTTGTGTATTAGAGCTTAAGGGTAGTTGGGATAATCATCTTCCACTCATTGAGTTTGCTTATAGTTATAGTTATCATTCTAGCATTGGTATGGCTACTTTTGAGGCTTTTTATGGTAGGCGTTGTAGGTCTCCAACTGGATGGTCTGAGGTAGGAGAGATGGCTTTTTAGGCCTGAATTTGGTTATGGAGGCCATGGAGAAGGTGAGGTTGATAAGGGATAGGTTGAAAACAGCCCAAAGTCGACAAAGAAGAGGAGGGATCTTGAATTTAAGGTTGGTGATTGGGTCTATTTCAAGGTCTCACCCATGAAGGGTGTGGTTTGTTTTGCTAAAAAGGCTAAATTGAGTCCATGATTTGTGGACTGTTATAGAGTGTTGAGGAGGATTGATAAGGTGGCCTATTAGTTGGAGTTGCCCAATGACATGAATACGGTTAATTCAGTCTTCCATATGTCTATGTTGAGGAAGTGTGTGGGTAACCCAAGTGCTATTGTGCCTTTTGATGTTGTGTATGTTGTGGAAGACAATTTGACTTATGAAGAGGTCCTGGTAGAAATTTTGGACAGACAAGTGAAAAGGTTGAGGAACAAGGATGTTGCTTCCGTCAATGTTCTTTGGAGAAACCAACAAGTTGAGAGTCCTACATGGGAAGCCGAGGCGGACATGCAAAAGCGATATCCCTATCTCTTCCACTTTACTCAATACTAAGGTACTTGAAGTCCCCTATGTTACTTCAAGTCTTATGCTTAAGCCCTTATGTCATTTTCATGCATTCAAGTTTATGTTGACAAGTTCATGGTGATTTGACACAATATGTTGAGAATTTTGAAGTAGTGTTTTATTGCATTTATTGCATTCATGTGTTGGGCTGAAATCATCTTGATTACTTCTCTCTTATACTTTCTTTGACATTCAGGGCCGAATGTTCCCAAGGGGGAGATATTGAAATGCCCCAAAAAGTGCTCGAAAATGTGACTCAGAAATGCCCATAATCGTAATTTCAATATATCTCAAAATCTATGCGTGATATCAAAAATCTGACTTCATATACTTGACTAGGGGGAAAGTTTGAGTGGGAAATGGGTATAATCCTAATTCTAGAGGACCCACAGCGAAAAATGAATTTCGTTAAAATTTCATTTCCAGTAAGGGTATGCATTAGCTCCACAACGGCAGTGTATTTTGTTGCTAATTTTTCTTATTTTGGCGTAAGGCTTTGGGGTCTTGGGCCTAAGTCCTCCTTTGCGTAAAACCACCTATACTTAGTCATTTTTTAACCCTATATTATTTAAGACATTCCCCAAAACCCTCTCTAACACTTAGTAATGATGTTCACGCTCCAATTAGAAAGCAGTCGCTGTCAGGGCTTGACTACAAGAATTCACTATCAATCATTTCGAGCATTTATGACCAAAATCTCCAAATGGGGAGGGGGGGTTTGTGATTTGAAAATAGAAATAAAATAAATGCAATGCTACTATGTGAAGAAACATTCAAATTATGGACGACTTGGGAATTGTGTTCCCCATGGTTCGTCAACTCGATTACCCTAGACAACATAACTATAATTAGGAATTCTCATGTAGGATGGTAACTTAGGTTCTTCTAGCCCTCTTGTGAAGGTGAAGGTCGAATCTCACCATGGTGCATGGTCAGCAACCATGGTGTGCCAACTAGCCATTACCCATTGTCCCAGTCAACCTTCACTTCGTTAGGTTTGCTTGATTAGACAAGAACACATCAATCGAATCCTGTCATTTACTTCACTTTTCCTGTTCGTCACTACTTTGGTCAGGATTATGATAGTAGGAGGGGTTTGGTGTTGGCCACCACCAAACAACAATCGAAACGAAGGGAAATAAACAATACATTCAAAACCTCAATCATAGAAATGCAATTAATCTAGGTTATCTCAAGTCAACTACCCATAGATCCCACAACCCCAAGTTGTGGGTTCTTAGCTACTCATGGCTAAGGCAAAACAAACAAGAATGCAAATGCAAAACATAGTTGAGAATTTTACCAAAGCAATGAAGATAGATAACACTACAAGTTGCAAACCATAAGCTTGATAGATAGAGAATGAATACAATGTAAAGATTTGCAATCCCCAAAAGTGAATTTTCCAATAAAAAATGAGAATCTACCCTAAAAACATAAAATATTCTAGAGCGAATATTCAAAGTCTCAAGTCTAGAATCTCCTCTCTAAAATAAACCCAAACATAAAGTATAAATAGTATTTACATACTTAACCCTAAAAATTATACAGAAAAGACAGCTGGCAGCAGGTACATCTCACAGGTACGACTCATAGGGTGACCTACGAATCGTAATCCAGGCTCGTATCAAGCACTTGGCATTTTGGACTTGACTATTACGACTCACTAGTATGAGTCGTTGCTTGGGCTACGACTCATATGCTCTTCTCGCAGTCTAGGCCTTCAGTTTTTGGTCCAAAATTTTGACTCTCTGTTTCTTTCTACGTGTCCACCTATATGAGTCATAGTGAGACCTACGACTCAAAGGATGGGCTCGTAAGGCTGACCTCCAATTAGAAAATTTTATTTTTGCTCTCTATTTCTGGCTATGAGATCACCCTAGGAGTCGTAGCTTCATAGGTGAGCTTGTATGTCCTGCACTTTAGAAAAATTTGTAATTTTCTCCTAAAATCATGTTAACCTACCTTTTCTGCAATAACAACACAAAAATTTGCATTAAGAACTCCTAAAATACCTTGTTTTAGGCATCAAATGTGTTGTATTTTGACAACACATCCACACCCTCAACTTAGAAATGTTGCTTGTCCTCAAGCGACGACTTAATCTAAGCAGACAATAAGAGATACATAGTAGCTATACCCATGGCTTATACATCATTTACTCTAACTAGGTGCCCAATTTTCATTTTCAAATCCAGATTGCAAAGCTACTAAGCAAAATAAAAACACAAGGATGTATCTGGCAACACAAACTATGATAAGCTAAGGAGCATCAACCATCCGCAAGGTTAGTCATATGGTAATCAAGCAGTGGAAATGCCCTCACAGAAAAGAAGTCCCTCTTACACACTCAAAAACCATTTGGAATTCAGGGACTCAGCAAGCATTGTCACTCTCACAAATGAAATTCATGCAAAATGACTAACACCATAGGTTTGCCTCTATACTCAACTTTCGGATTGGTGACAAAGTGGCTTTGGATCACTTTAGGACTTAATGGCTTGTAACATAGGCTCATGGGGCTTTGGTATGGCATTTTAGGCAAGTAGTGACTAAAACCTATCCTTGAACCATGTTTACTCACACTTTTACTTCCATGACCCAACTATTTTCACTAAATTCACCCTTATTCTCCTACTTCAAGATTTCCATGGGTGCTTTCATTCTCTTTTTCAGCTGTACCTTATTTTTTTGCAATTCTCTTCAATCCAAGACACTTTTCTTTTGTTTTTCCTCACCCAGCTCATGACTTTTCATTTCTTTCTTTATTTCCTAACTAATCATCTCATTTTCATTACTTTACCACAAAAAAGGCCACCCTCAACATAGGTTTTTAGCGTGAGGTGAAGTAAACAATATCTATTCCCCAAACCAGGGCCATCATTTGTAGCTACCCTCAACTTAGGCTTTCAACCTCTATCAAGGTTCACGTGTTCAAGGATAGACCAGGTCCAATATCAAGGTATTTCATAAAACAAGGCTAAGCTAGCTAGGTGTCAAGAAAGAATGACTGCATGAGAGGCTCAAAATATTTGGAACAAGGGATTCACTAACACATTTGGTAGGTCATTTAGGCAAAAGTGGTCTCAGTAGAAGAGCAAACGCCTAAGATCCCTTCCAAAACAACCACATCACCAAGCCAATCTTAGAGTAATAAGGCAAGTTCTGAATTCACACATGATACATGAATGCAGTAAAATAAGCTAGCAATACACATGGCGTTGCACACACAATCAAGTATAGCTCACAGGTCATGCTTCAAGTCTCAACTTACCTATTTATTATCAGAACAAACATCACCAGATAATCAATATGCATGATTGCATCAATATGCAACAATTTGAAAAAAATTTAGAACCGAATTTTCATCAAAATTTAAAAAGCATTTAAAGACTATGTATATGCCACAAAATAATACTATTATTTATTGACCAATTATCTATACTACCTAGACATGCCGGTTCAATAGAAAGTTAAATATCCTCAAGAAAAGAGAAACACGACAAGAAAACCTTAGGATCAAAAATAGGGGAAGTTATGGACTTGAGGTTACTCAAACTTCACCCCAATCCATAACTTCCCACACCTCACCAAAAAAAGATACTTTGTCCTCAAAGTAAAATCATCAAGAAGAGAAACAAGGGGTGTACCTTGAGTTGCCTCCCAGGAAGTGTATGATTTATTGTCGCGGCTCGACTTTGCCACCATCCATCATCAAAAACCTTCAAAGGCCCAAACCTCACTCTTTCACTCATCCGAGTGTTTCATTAACTGGCGGATGTCGAACATGACCTCTGCATCATTGACCCTGAACCGAAGCTGACCCAAATCCTTATCCACAAAGGCTCTGACGATTGCCAGAAATGGTCTTCCCAATATGATAGGTACCTTAAAATCAGCCTCACAATCAAGGATAGCAAAGTTTGTGGGAAATATGAATTTATCAACCTTAACAAGCACATCAAAAAGTATTCCCTCGGCTTTTTGATGGTTCGATCCGTCATGAGCAACTGCATTCTTGTCAAAGTAGGGATGCCAAGACAAAGCTTTTTGAACACTGCAAGAGGCATTAGGTTAATACTTGCTCCTAAGTCATACAATGCTCTTGCGAATTCAACATCACCGTGGTGCAAGGGATGGTTTATGCACCGGGGTCCTCTCATTTTTTAATAAGGCATTTATTCATGATCGCATAGCATGTTTGAGCTTTTGTCAGAACTCTTGGATAAACGTGTGCTTCTTTGTCACCAAATTCTTCATATATTTGGCGTACCCGGGCATCTTATGTAAAGCTTCTAGAAAGGGAATGTTGATGGACAGTTGCTTTAACATCAAGAGGAAGTGCTTGAATTTGCCCTCTTCTTCCTTTTTCTTAAGCTTTTAAGGGAAAGGAAGAGGAGGTTTTGGAATCAACTTAACTTTTTCGTTCTCCCTCACTTCTTCTTTTTGCATCCCAACATTCTCCGAAACTTCTCCCTCAACTGCACGTTCACCACTAATACCCTTATCAAGAGCTTCATCCCCAATCACTAGCATAGGGGGATCTATGGTGCTTTTGCCATACTAGTCATGACCGCCATGCAATGCCCATCATTCTTTGGATGTTTAATTGTATTGCTTGGTAAGGTTCCCTTTTGGCGTTGGTTCAATTATGAAGAAACTTGCCCAAATTGTTGTTAGAATTGTTTAATAGCCACAGAGTGAGACTCTTTTTTTTTTATTGATCCTTGAAATTTCCTATTTCATTCCCTTCAAGGTCTCATCTTGGTGATCGGCTCTTTATAACAATTTGTCAAACATCTCTTCAAGCATCGAGGTGCTTGGCATGACATCATGGTTATGGGGCGGCACATGAGGACCATTTCTATAGCCATCTCTGCTACCCCATTCAGCATCCGACACTCTCTCTCTTTAATAGCAGCTACCTCGGTTGTTTCTATAAGCACCATCATGGTTATAGTTCCGACCTTGATTCTCGGAACCTTGCCTCCAATAGTCTGAGTTGGACCCTTGGGGATTATTCCAGAAACTCGTCGCTTGGTTACTCACGAAACAAGCATCTTCATCAAAGAATGGATCTTCATATATAGGAGCCTTAGGAGGTTGGTGAGTGATTGCTTTGGACACTTGCTTGGTTTTGCTTCAAGACCAAGTCCATACTCGTGAGAAGTTGAGTAAGTTGTTCCATGATCTTTTCATTGACCTTTGCTTGCTCATTGGTAGTGTTGACTGCACAAGAAGTCCTCATTGCACCTCAATCTCTTTGACCCCATGATCTAATGGTTTTAACCACTTGCTCCATCCTTGCGGCTATCAATGCGAAAGGTTGGTCAAGAAATATGCCTCCCATGATTGTGTCGGCGCAAGCTTGACTATTCTCGTCAATTGCCCGATAGAAGATCTCAACCAAGACATCATCAACAATCTTATGATCGGGAACCATCCTCAAGTATTTGGTGAATCTTTCCCATGTAGTACTAATAGAGTCACCCGACAATTGCTCAAAATTGTTTATTTGATCTTTGATCTTTAGCTTCTGTGATATTGGAAAATATCTCTCTAAAAACACTCTGTGAAGCTCTGCCCAACTTGTTATGATACTTGGAGGAAGTTTAGATAACAACACAGCTACATTACCAGTTAGTGACAATGGAAAAACACGCGAACCAACGACATCAAGAGAAAGGTTTTGTGTCCCCATGACACTCTTGCAGACGAAGACAACATTATAAAGATGGCGATGGAGATCCTCTGAAGGTAGCCCTATGAACAATCCACGATTTTGGAGCCATTGAAGTGATCCACTTGACAGTGAGAACTTAGCGTCTGCCAGTAATGGAGGCAACACTATAGCACCAGTAACATCCATAGTAATAGGGTTCAAGCAATATTGGTTCCAACCATAAGCGTTCTCGTTGAAATTCCTAAGTTGTGGCCTATCATCCCTCGTGGTGGATTTTCTTCACTACCTATATCGTCATTTACATTCATTTCTTCCTCAACTATGATATCCCCATTCACTTGAGCCATTCTTCTAAAGAGGCGCTGGATCTCTAAATTGATTGGACCGAAGGGATTGCCTTGGCTCCTTTGTTGGGCATATAACCTAGTACACCCTGCAAATCAAATAAACAACAAAAACAAAGATAAAAGTAAAATACTAGAGTGTTTAGAAATTAATACTTAACTAACTAATAGCGAAGTTTGTAATGACCTTCCCGGTGTTCCTCCCAGTGTCCGAAAATGTGCCTCGAAAGTGCCCGAAATCGTAATTTCCATGTATCTCAAACTTCATGCGGGATATCAGAAATCCAACTTCATTTTCTTGTTCAAGAGGTCAAATTGAGTGAAAAATGCGTCAAACCCTGATTAAGAGCAATTGATTAGAAATTTCAATTTTCCAAAAATGCAAATTCCAATAAGGTTTCCGCGCCCCTGGTGTGACGCGCTAAGGGCGCGCTTCTGTGTATTTTTTTGTCTAGTTTTGACTTCGGTCCAAGACTTTTAAATCTTGGGCCTAAGTGTTCCCAAACATGAAAATACCTATACTTAGCTATTTTTCACCCTCATATCATTCTAAACATTTTCCAATACTCATTCACGCACTTAGTCAAATATCCTACTCCTAAACTCAAGTCTCAAAAATTCATCCGGATCTAAGGATTTCCTCTCAAACTTCAAGTCTCCATCTCCAATCTTCATCAAGTTCATCTCCAAAGCAAAGGTATGTGGGTTTCTTTCATGGTTTCCTTTCACCCATGATGCCCAAGCTTCCTTTCTTAAAAATTACATTATTTAAAGTGGATTTACTAATGGGTCTTACTTATTATGAAATTCACTGCACACTATATTTGGGGTCTATGAAATTGTGACTATTTTACTACGTTTTGGGCTATGAATCTAAGATCTAAAGTGAGATTTGATGGAGGGTTTTGATGTATATTGCTTGAGGGTGTTACTAAGTATCCATTGATGGTTTTACATTGAATATTCTAGAATAATAACACTCTTGAATTGCATGGTTTTACACTAGCACTACACATCCTCTAAGTGTTTGATAAAATGTCTTGTTATGGTGTCTTGAGGAATTGAAGGTCCTATGCATGCCATATGAGTTGAATGACTATATGATAATGAAATGATTATGGAATGATGATGAAAGGGAATGTATGTATATGATGATGAAAGGAGTGTGTGTGTGTGTGTATATAAATATATATTATCTCTATAATGTTGGGGATGACCAAGCCTAGCTCGGGGGTTTGTAGGCCAAAGTAACTTTGTTGAGGGATTGGTACCTCAATCGCCTAGCTCGGGGGGTAGTAGGCCCGGGTAACCTTGTTGGGGTTGGTACCCATCAACCTTGTTGGGGGTTTGTACTCATTAACCTAGTTGGGGGGTTTGTACTCCATCAACCTTGCTGGGGGGTTTCTACTCCATCAACCTCATGAAGGAGTTCATACCTCATGTGCCTCTCCGATGAGGTGGTAGGCCTTGTATTGCACTAAGAACGGTCACTCCTTCCACTTATTTTATGATCCATATAAGTATAATTTACTACGAGCATCTTCCATGCATGCCATATTGCTATACATACTTCTTGCCTATGCTTATGCATTTTGCTTATGTTACCATCACTTGTTTCATTGCATCCTACATACTTAGTATATTCTAATGTACTAACACATACTATATGCCTACATGTTGTCACCATGTAGGAATCGGTACATAGCTTGATCATCTTCCTCCTCCACATGGCTAGTACAACTGTCTCTCATGCTTGTTGTGAGTCCTCCATTCCGGGGACGTTGCTTATGATCTCTTGCTATTTACTAAGACTATCTTACCTTTATTTATGTATTGACTATGAGAGTGAGTCCAGTTGTTTGTCATGGCCCCCGCTCTTATCTATGTAGTTGAGGTGTTGTTCGACATGTTATATATCTATGCTATGAGCCTTGACTCTCTTGTTTCTTGGTAATATGATATGGAAGTTTACCCTTACCCCCTATTTTGTTGTTTATGCTTATCTCTCATCGTCATTTAATTGCTTCCGCGACCAAGAATGTGTAATGATATGCTATGAGGCTTGTTTTATGTTCCTTCAGGTTCCCCATTCGTCGGTCACGTCTACGCCCTAGGCTTGGGTCGTGACAGAGTGAAAACATATTGCAAACTCTTGTGGTCAATGAAAACACCAATGTGCACCCCATACAAATAGTGTCTCCAAATCTTCAAGGAAAACATCACCACCGCTAACTCAAGATCATGAGTCGGGTAATTACACTCATGCACCTTCAATTGCCTTGATGCGTAGGCCATCACCTTATCATGTTGCATAAGTACACAAGCTAACCCAATCTGAGAAGAATCAATACACCACAAACTCATCCAAGCCATCCGGTAGAGTCAAAACAAGAGCCGATGTAAGCCGATCTTTCAAAGTCTGAAACTCTTCTCACATTCATCCAACCACGCAAACTTGACCTTCTTTTGAGTCAACTTGGTCAATGGAGATGCAACAGATGAGAGACATTCAACAAACCTTCTTAATAACCGATCAACCCAAGAAAACTTTGAATATCTGAAGGAGTTAGTGGTCTAGGCCAATTTTTTACCACCTCAATCTTCTTCAGATCAACCTTAATACCATCACCGGACAACACATGACCAAGAAAAAGCTACCTCACCCAACCAAAACTCATATTTACTTAACCTAGCATACAACTTCTTCTCTCTCAAAGTCTGAAGAATCACCCTCAAATGATCCATATGCTCTCGCTCACTTTGGGAATAAATAAGGATATCATCGATGGAAATAACCACAAAACTATCAAGGAATGATTTGAACGCCTAATTCATAAGATCCATACAGTCGGAGCATTAGTCAAACCAAATGACATCACCACAAACTCAAAATGCCGATACCTGGTTCGAAATATCATCTTGGAAATATTACACTCCCTCACCTTCAATTGATGATAACTGGAATGGAGGTCAATCTTTGAGCGGTGGCCCCTTGAAGTTGATCAAGCAAGTCATCAATCCTTGGTAGCGAATACTTATTTTTTATGGTTACCTTATTCAATTGCCTATAATCAATGCACATCCGAAGAGATCCATCTTTCTTTTTTAAAAATAACACCGGAGCACCCCATAGAGATATACTTGGCCTAATGAAGCCTTTCTCCAACAAGTCCTTCAACTGGTCTTTCAATTCCTTCAACTCAGCTGGTATCATACGGTAAGGAAGTATAGAGATAGGTTGAGTATCTGAGAGAAGATCTATGCCAAAGTCTTCAGGAAACACATCCGGATAGTCATTTAAAGAGTCACAACCCCTTGGAAAGTTACAACCTTTTGAAAATCTGCTTTCAATAATATAATATATACTAAATTGAGTTTTAAGTTTGGGGTATTATAGTAACCTCTTTAGAAAAGTTACAACTATTAAGGAAAGTCACAATCATTCGAAAAAGTCACAACCCTTCAGAAAAGTCGAAACCCTTCAAAAAAATTCACAATCTTCGGAAATGTCATAACCCTTTGAAAAAGTCACAACTCTTCGAAAAACTCATAACTCTTCAAAAAAGTCATAACCCTTCACAAAAGTCATAACCCTTCGAAAAAAGGCACAACTCTTCGAAAAAGTCACTACTCCTTGAAAAAGTCACAATTTTTTGAAGACGCGATCTTTTGATGTTAAAACTTATCTTCTTTTAATATAATATAATATAACTAAATAAATAATAGAAAAGTAGAAAGTATATTAAATTGACTTTTAAGTTGAGGGCATTATAGTAATTCAATATTTAAGTTTGAGAGTTCAAGCACTACTGAAAAGTCAATTATATCGAGAAATAATGTTATAATCCAAAAATATAATTAAAGATAACTAGGACTTTAGCAATATTAAATTAACAAATGTTTTTGAGATATATTTATAATGCTAATTTTTCTATATATTAAGAACTTAATAACTTTAGAGTATTTTATTAATTTTAATATTAAGATATATAAACCTAATTATATTACTTATGACCGCGGAAAGCGCAAATTGATTACCTAGTTATTTAATAATTCTATATTTTAAAGCACTGATTATAGTTGTAGTCACTAATTTGAATTTTATTAGGGAAAGATAAAGTTCTTTGAACATGCTCTTGGTGGAATTCAACCTCAACATCATCTGCTTTAATCCAATTTGATGGTGCAGTTTGGACGATATCAGTGCAAAAAATACACTCGCAATAAATATAACATGCAAGTGTACGTGATTGTACAAATAATGTAGAGACTCAAAAGAGCTTAATTAATTGGTTAATTGATCACATTTCATTCATAAAATGACTTGAATTTATATTAATATGGATGCGGCAAAATCATTCTAGTAGATAGAATAAGTTGTCAAACTCATGAAAATTTGTGATTTAGCAGTAATCTAATTAATTTTAATACTGCATTTTTTAACAAGTGTTTAAGTAACCTAAAGAGATTATGTTTGATGTTTGTACCTAATTAATTAAAGACTAAAAAAATTTAAAGCTGGTTTGAATTGAATCACTAATTGAGAGAATTTTCAAATTTACGACTTTGCTAAGCATTCATGAGAAGTATTTGATTTCATTGGCTTAGTTTATTTATCTAGTTATTAATTTACTAGATTAAAATATGATCATGATCTTCGCAGCCTCTACTCATCTATCCACATTAACCTCATAATTACACTATTGAGTAGTAATGTGATAATCCAACATGGAATCAAGTAGGACCCTTTAGGTATGTTTATATTCTAAATGCAAATTAATTATTTATTTTACGAAAATAGAAATCCTACTCCCAAAAGTTCTATTCTATCTCAATGATTCATCTACTGAGTTCACAAAAAGATTATCAATTTATTTCAATAATAGCTAAGCATTAAAATTATAATCACTATAATATAATGAAAATTAACTTGGTCATGATCAAAATTCTGGAATAAGAGTGATTAACCGCTCACGTTCTAATTAAAACTACAAAATAATGTTTTGTTTACACAAAATATTGCTAACAGTATATATTTTAAGTAAAAGAGAAACATAATGATGGAATCTCCCTTCCATCTAATGTTTGGCCAAGAAACGGATTATATTTATTTAGTAGTAGTAAGAATTAACCGACAATTCTTATTGGATTTGAACATGGACTTTCACCCGGATACCAGTAGCATGGTGCACCGCCCGTTGCCCCAGTCATGCTAGAGCCAGTAAATGCCCTAGCTCTTTTTAGGTGCTTTTCTTTACCTTTGCATATTTTAGCTAATTATCAATAATATCAGATAAAAGCAAACTTGATAAACAGTTATCGTCTTCAAAATAAAGTAAAAAAAATGACCAATTGGACAAAAAAATTCGCCCTCTCCAGTCAAAAACTAATAAATCCATAACAAAATTGACAGTCACATCAATTTATGAAGTGATTTGTGTCCAACAAAAATTTAAATAATAAGCATTCCATAAAATATATTCACTAGCTATATTTATTTAACCCATTTTATAAGATCCAATAATTAAGTTATTTTGAAATCAACTCTGTTAATTTCCAGAAGTTCTCGCATCATTATTTTTCTTGAAAAATGCAATTAGCGAGAAAAAATGTTCAGTAAAGTTAAAAAAAATAGAAAAAAGGAAAGTAAATTACTACACAAACCAAGACTCTTTTGTTCTTTTTATAACTTTTTTTTTGTCTTATTTAATGATCACTAGAAGCAGGAATAATTATGGTGGGTATTATATCTTTGAGTTAATTTCGTGTATGATCAGTGAATTGGTTTTACTATAATTGTCAATTAACTTAACTATTTCTTATCTAACATGAACTTTAATTTATACATGAAAATAATAAGTTCTCATAACTTCTTTTTATCACATGGCTCTATATTGATTAGGGGAGTGTGAGTACGAACTGAGCATTAAAGTAAGTAAACTTTTTTTTATATAATACAAGGTCACAAAATTAAATTTTATCAATTATAACAGTAAAATTACTTTGATGGAGAAGTGTTATGGTTATGATAGGTAAAATTATCAGTTACTTTAAGATGATAAAATAGAGTTTTATGACTTTCTTGTTAGAGTAGGTTACAAAGCTTAATTAATGACTTTAATATCATAATAGATCATGTTCAATTACTTTAATGTGACGAAAAATATATATAATTTTCATTAGCTTGAACTATTACATCTTCTGAACCGTGCATGGAATACTCTTATATCATTGTTCTATCTAAGAATGATTGAAAAAATATTTCACTAGTATTTTAAGCATAATGGAAGCATTAAAGGGGGGCAAAACGAGTAAATCTTATGATATTCGCTTGATTTATTTCATTTTAAATATATAAGGCTCAATATTATCTTTTGGATTTATCCGTTTTTATTTATATAAAATATGAAATGAGTTAAATATCTTATTTATTTTCACTTGACTCATACCACATCATATTAGATTCGACGGAACTCTTATCGTATTTTTAACCATTAGGAAAACTATCAAAATATAAAATATCATACCTACGATATATTTTCAAGTCAACTACTAAGGACCTAAAGTTGAATTCCGAAATACTTTAACATTTTAAATTGATCTATTCTACCAGAAAGAGAAAGAAAAAAGGATGCAAAAGCTCTATGTTTATATGTGTGTTATACATATATAGTCTGTATCTCTGTCTTTATGCGTGAATAGGTTAATTAATGGTTTTACTTTTATTAAAATGATAGTCCTTCGGGTTCATATTATATGGATATTTTTCTATAAATATTTATCTCATCACTTATTAAATTACAATAGAATTAATTAATTTTTTTTATTTTACCCACTATTAATATAATATTTGAAGATTTCAAGAGGCTGATTAATTACTTTCATATTTAAAAAAATAAATTATTCCTATATTTTGTGTATATTTTTTATAACTTAATGTAATTTATATTAATATAAATAAAAATAAAATAATAAATATCATTAATATATTAGTAACTTTTTAATTATCGTATAAAATAAAAAATGTGAAATGAAGGCAGTACATGTATCCAAGGCACCTTTTCAGCAAATATGTAGATGATAATTTTACTGACAAAATTAATTATACACGTATCTAAGGTTCACATGTTGGGAGTATAAGTATAAAGAACTTTTCAGAGTGGGAAAGGCTACAGGTGGGGGGAGGTGTTTGACAGAAAATGGATGGCACCGAAAAAGGAAAATGCCCACTAACAAAAAGAACTTTTATGTTTAAAAGAAAAGTATTTATTAGCTAAAGAGGAAAGTGGGCATGATTGGTCATCAACAAAATGGGGAATTAAGTGTTGAACTCCAAATATTTAAAAAGTTTTTTCAAAAACCTATCTAATTATGCTCTCTGTAAGTATAAAATAAAATATTATGATGCTTTCTCGAATTTTCACTAAACCTATTTTTATTCCTTGTAACCCCTTCTAGATATGCTTTTTGACAACTAATATCATTTATTTATTCCCCTCTTATTTGTCACTGTATGTAGCTACTGACTCACCACATAGGGAGGAGCCATTATAACATCATTTTTATTCTCTAATAATAAATTGGGATTTTTATCTTCTAAATTCTTTTTTTTTTTCTCAACAAAGGACGGATAGTATGCAAGCTAATATCCTCACTTTCTTTTGCCTTTTTCTATTGATGCTTTGGACTATGAGTTTTTAAAAAAAGAGTTGTACCTACCAGGAGACGAAATATTAACTTCAATCATAAAACATATGTCATCACTATAAAATAGTTTTGTTTTTCTGTAACCAAAAAAATTAAATTTAGAAATTGGCCAACATAAAAATTATCGAAATACTTGAAATTCGTTTAACATTCATTAAAAACCCTTTGTGATGCTTTCCAAGTGTCTGATTGTATTTTAAAATGTGATCCTAATGTTTGTTTTATGATCCACTTGTGTTAATTTATGACTCATATTCATATTATTTTCATTTAATATTTAATTACTAACTAAATTTTAATTGGATAAATATGAGGAGCTTTATTTTGATTATAATTTCCCTTCTCACTACTTTGTTATAGAGTTCTGTTTGATTAGTATTATCACACTTTAGTTTAGTTATAAATCCACTAATTTTGATGGAAAATGGATATTAACCGCTTGATACTCTTATCTGCCTATAAAAAATAATAAGCCACTCCATCTATGGAATTCCATACAATGTATAAGGTAACGGGAGGAGAAAAATTAGGTTTGTTGAATGAAAGAAAAAGTGATTCCGCTTATTTCCGTCTAGGAAGAAAGAAAGAAAGATATGATTGACTCAAGTAAGTAATTCTTGATTGAATTACTATGGTTGTTGATTTAATGTGAAAATCATAGCATCTTTATTTTATGATAAGATTACATTTTAGATTGTTTATGTTTTATGATATGAATTTTGGTAAATTCTTATATATGATATCAAAGCACAGATTCAGGAACTTATGATTTTTCATTAAGATCAGTGGTTTCTTATCATTGTTAGTTACACATATGACATTGACATGTTAGTATACTAATTTATTTACAGTTTCAATTATATCTCAATTTTATAATGCTAAACGTAATTTATGTTTCCTACTAGGTTATTTCAACATGGTTTGCAAGAATAGGTCGAAAACTAAGGGATTATAAGTTATGTATTGGAGAAAGGTTTTAATACTTCTATTATATGAAAATAACTTGAAAATTGACGTGCTGCCAAAATACGGCACTTCTGATGCTTTAAACTTAGACTTTTGTGTGTTCTCAAAGTGATGTTAGTAAGTGTTAATTTTGCAGGATTTCAGCAATCGAGATGTTTTTTGGCTAAGTTATGTAGATTATAGACCTTTGAAGTTTCATGAGGTTTCTACGGGTCGTGGGTCAATTCCACGAGCAGTAAATAGATTTCGTGAGTTAGATCAAGTGAAAAGTTGATTTTTAGAAGTTGAAGATACGCGTTATCAGACGGGTCGTATACCATTTGATAGCCCGTATACTTGTTCGTATTCTGAAGATCAGAAAATATGCATAAGTGTTGAACCATTACCAGACGAACGCTCCTACGGATCGTAAGTCAAGTGACAAGTCGTATACTAAATCGTGCCTCAAGGATCAGAGATTTTGAAGAATTGCTGAAGAGTCACTGTACATAGCTACTGACTCACCACATAGGGAGGAGCCATTATAACACCATTTTTATTCTCTAATAATAAATTGGGATCTTTTATCTTCTAAATTCTTCTTTTTTTCTCAACAAAGGATGGATAGTACACAAGCTAATATTCTCACTCCCTTTTTGGTTGCCCAAAGGCTTTTCTAATTAGCCACAAGGCTCCCTTGCTCATGTAGAAGAATCTCTGTTGATGCTTTGGACTATGAGTTTTTGAAAGAGTTGTATCTATCAGGAGACGAAATATTAACTTCAATCGTAAAATATATGTAATCACCATAAAATAGTTTTGCTTTTCAGTAACAAAAAAAATTAAATTTAGAAATGGACCAACATAAAAATTATGGAAATACTTGAAATTGTATAAAATTCATTAAAAATCCTTTGTGATGCTTTCCACGTGTCTTATTGTATTTTAAAATATGATCCTAATGTTAGTTTTATGGTCCACTTTTGTTAATTTTATAGCTCATATTTATATTATTTTAATTTAATATTTAATTACTCACTAAATTCTAATCGGATAAATATGAAGAGTTTTATTTTGATTATAATTCCTCTTCTCACTATTTTGTTAGAGTTCTATTTTAGTTAGTATTATCCGACTTTGATGGAGTTTTAGTTTGATTATAAATCCACTACTTATTTTGATGAAAAATGGGAATTAACCGCTTGATCCTTTGTCTGCGGTATAAAAAAGAATAAGTCACTCTATCTATGAAAATTCCATATAATATACAAGGTACATGTATCCAAGGCACTTTTAGTTTATGTTTTACAATATGAATTTTCGTATACTAATTTATTAATAGTTTCAGTTATATCTCAAGTTTATAATCCTAAACTCAATGTATGTTGCCTGCTGGGTTATTGCAACATGATTTGCAAAAATAGGTCGAAAACTAAGGGATTATAAGTTATGTATTGGAGAAAAGTTTTAATGCTTCTATGTATGAAAATAACTTCAAATTATATGTCAGATTAATTAATCACCTAAGTAGTTTAATTTGTACCAATTAATTTCAAAATAATAATTAAACTTAGATTCAATTATTCATTATTTTGATGCTTATAATTGACATAACACTTTTATAGATAGCTTAAAGTTTTTGGGTATAAGACATTTATGAATCACCCAAAGGTTGATTGTTTGTTTATATAATTATTAACATTAAGGAGATAATTTTGATGTATCATTAATGATATTTATTTATTCAAAGATAATAAATATTATTAATTGATATGTTAAAAATTGCTATATAGTGTTAAATTTTATATTTAAGCATCATTATGTCTAAACTTATATTTTGATGTTTCACCCAAAGGAGGACACACACACACACAACACACACACATATATAAAACTCAAAGTATTAACAATCAGTATATTCTACTTGCATTATTTGCTTTTGATTCGCATTCTATCTCTGTTACGATCTTTTATGGACGTAATTTCTCAGACTGGTGCGAGCAGATCAAATTTTATCTCAAAGTTCGAAATCTGGATATTGCACTTTACACTGAAAAGTCAACTGCTATTACTGAAACTAGCAATGTTGAAGAAAGGTTAGATTACGCCTCATGTTCATACGAATAAATATTGTCGGCAATATTAAGGCTATTCTTCTCAAAATCGAGAATTCAAAAGAACTTCTAAAACTTGTGGAAGAATTTTCCCAAGCTGCAAAGCCTCTTGCTAGGAAACTAATTGATAATTTGACCACCATGAAGTTTGATGGTTCATGTCCTGCGTGAACATGCCATTGAAATGACAAGTATAGCTACAAAACTTAAATCCTTTAAAATCAAAGTGGAACAAATTTTTGTTGTACAATTCATCAACTCATTTTCTGTGTATGGTCCTTTCCAAATGAGCTACAACGTCATGAAACATAAATGAAATGTGCATGAATTGCACAGAATACTAGTTCAAGAGGAAATAAAGCTCAAAATGAAGAAATTCACTCCATCAACTTTGTAATTCATCAAAGAGCCAGAAATAAGCATGTTAATGGAAAATAGAGACAACGTAGTGCTAATGAGTTCTCATCCAAAGTACATAAGGAGGAACATAAGAATGATAAGTGTCGTTTCTATGAAAAATATAGACACTTTCAAAAAAATTATCTAAAATATAAGGCATGGTTCAAGAAGAAAGATAAGTCTTGTGCTTTTACATGTCTCCAATTAAATTTAACTAAAATTTCTTATAATACTTGGTGGATTGACTCCGGAGAAATTTCTTATAATATAGACCATAAATCAAAACAAAAGACTAGTGTCAATGGACAATAGAGTGAAGGCTCAACTTGAAGCAATTAGGACTTGTCATTTAATCCTCGAAACTAGGCATCATTTAGTTTTATTATAAACTTGTTACATACCTTCTCTTTCAAGAAGTTTAGTTTTTCTATTAAATAAGAATGGATACTCTATTATTTTCAATAATGGATAACTTAGTTTGTTTAAGCACAATAATCTCATGGGTATTGGTACTCTTTGTAATAGCTTATACAAACTGAATCTTGATAATTTATTGTCCGGACCTAAGCTATGTCCTAGGTGTGACATGACAATTAGGATTTTTGAAAAGAAAATCCCAATCAAGCCTCTAAGCATGCCAAAAACATTCATAGGTAATGAAATAATAATTAAATGTGGAAGATCATAATAAAGCACTAAAGAAACTAACCATATAGTGAAAAAAAACTAGACAACATAGACCTTTACACATATCCAACATGCCTCTATCATAGTCAACGTAGGTGGGGTTAAGACATTTCACTAGCTCATCATCAAGGAATGGTATATAACATAGTCTAAAAGCATCTTAAAATGACAAGAAATTAAAGCTAGAATGTAGAAGGTTCATCCTCGAATTTGAGGACTCACCAATAATCTCTAAAGTACAAGTCGGATCTAACCATCAAAATGAGGAGTGGAATGATCGTTCAACCCTACATTGTGATATAATGTCGGTATAGAGTATGTGTTAGTATATAGAATGTATTAAGTATATTGACATAAAATATAATAATAATCATATTGTACAACTGACAAAGTAACTGCATGATAAGATAGATAAGTAAATTTGTAAGTAAACAATTAAAGATCAATGCACTAGTAATTCATAAGTAAAGACATGTAATGTATCATAAAGGATCATACATATGTGGAAAGTAACCATAGCTGGTAATAAGAACATGCAAGTTATAACATGGAATCCTAATGTCTATCTATATATCAAAGAAATGGGAGTCTAATTGAAGGTAAGACTCTACCCCCACTATGTGAGTGTCATAGATCATAATGCGAAATGTGAATCCACTAGCTAGGCATATTGGCAACATAATCCTATGATGGCAACGTAGTTATGAGACTAGCAACTTCTACTAAGAACACCATAGGTCGAGTCCCCGCTTCAAGCCTCATTCGGTGCTAAGTCAAATCTCACGGAATGCATATCATAATCATACTCATCACAAATTCATAATCTTTTTATAATTTTATAAGTCATAGATTCAAAACTTGTCATGTAGGAAAGGCATCGTGAAGCAACTAATACAATTCATAGTAATTATATTCATAGGGTTGTCATTTTCATAAAATTATGTAATGTGAGTGTAGGTTCTTCACCATTGCGAATGATATCTCAGTTAAGAGTGTTATTGGGATTTTAAATCACTTGATGTTTTAGATCACCCTTAATGTCTTATGTCACTCTTTTTATAAACATACTTGAACACTTATATTTATGTTAGAATGAAATGAGATGAAAATTAAGGCAAGAGTATAGGTTCAAAATCAAGGATCTTGAAATCATATAATTTGAGGTAAATTCATGCATAATCATGTCAAATAAGAATAATTGAATCAAAATTTCAAGAACCTATATGATTTCATAAATCCTAGGTACCATGTAAAATAATTCACTTGTAAATCATATAATTCATGCAATTCAATATAGTTCGTGTATAAATAGACTAACAATAATAAGTCAAATCATTATGTAAGTAGTTGGAATCCAAATCATTAATGACTTTAAATCACCTACTAGAATTTTCATATAAGAAAGGAGAATTGGTTGGGCTCCATGGGTGAAGATACCCATGGATTAAGACCCACATACCTCAGATGAAAACAATGGAAGAAAATTAAATTTACATGAGTGAACTTGAAACTCTAGCTTGAAGTCTCCAATGGAAGTCTTGGGAGGATGAACTTGGAGAGAGAATTTTTAAGTTGAGACTTAGGTGATAATGAGAGAAATAGACAGGGTTTTGGGATGATTATTGAGTGGATATAGGGTCAAAAGGATGTAATTTAGGGATTAAGTAGGTAGAAAATAATCAGAAAGTCCTTCATTAAATTTCATCAAATCGGAATCATGAGAGGGGTCTATAGTTCATATATCCGTCTACAACCCGTGGTCTAGGGTCTCTAATATGGAGCTATGATACTCCTTCTATGGTGTCACGATCTAAGACAAGGACCTAGACGTGACATGGCGAATGGAGAACCCGAAGGGACCCCAATCAAGTCTCTTAACATATCGTTACACATCCTTGGTCGCAGAAACAATTAAATAAAAATAAAAGAAATAAGGGGACACGAGACTAAGGGACATCTTTCATATCATAAAACATCATAGAGTCAAGAGAGTCAAGGCTCATAGCATCATCACATAACTTGTCCAACAATACCTCTAAACATAGAACTTAGTGGGGGCCAAGACAAGCAACCGGGCTCAGCCTCATAGTCAAAGCATGCCAGAAAGGAAAGAGAGTCTATACATAGCATAAATCAAGAAAAGTATGCCCTCGAAGTTGAGGACTCACTAACTTGCTTTGAGAGATGTCGCACTAGCCTTGAGGAGGTGGAAGATAATCAAGTGGGGCTCTGGTTCCTACATGGTAAAATCATGTAGTTATAGAATATGCGTTAGTACATTCGAATGTACTAAGTATGTAGGATGCGATGCAACAATAGATAGGCAACATAGTCAAAATGCATAATTAGGCAACAGATGAACATATAACAATATGGCAAACATGAATGATACTTGAGGTAAACATGCTTATACATAAATCATATTACATATGTTGGAATAGACCATCATCATAGACCAAGAAACTTAGTACTTGGAATCTAAGGTAGACCACCCCTTAGAAGTGATTGAGGTACCAACCTCTCAATTGGTTAAAGGACATGACCACCCTCCGCCGGAAGTGATTGAGGTACCAGTCTCTCAATTGGTTGATGGCTTACCACCCCATCCGAAGTGATTGAGGTATCAACCCCTTAATTAGTTGATGGCTTACCACCCCTATCCTAGGCAATTGAGGTACCAACCCCTCAATTGGTTGATGGCTTACCACCCCCATCCCATCCTAGGCGATTGAGGCACCAACCCCTCAATTGGTTGATGGCTTACCACCCCCATCCAAGGGGATTGAGGCATCAACCTTCAATTAGCTATGGTCAACTCACAACACAATAGACAACTTCTCATGGAATCAACACCTACATATCACCCTTTCATCATCATAAAGTCACTTAACTCATATGCCAAGCATTAGGCCTTCAACAACTCAAGATACATTAACCGAACATTTTATCAAACACTTGGTGGGTGTGCAATGCTAGTGTAAAACCATGCAATTCAAGAGTGAAATCATGTAAGTATATTCAATGTAAAATCACCCACCAACACTTGGTAATACCCTCATGCAACATACATCAAGACCCTTCATCAAATCTCAAGATAGGTCTAAGATTCATAGCTCAAAACATGCTTAAATAGTCACACTTTTACAAAACTCAAACATAGTTCATAGTCAAATTCATAATAGAAGACCTATAGTAAAATCAACTTAGAAATATGTAATTTAGGTAAAACATAAGCTTGGGCACCATGAGCGAAAGGACCCAATGGTTGAAACTCACATACCTTGACTTTGGAGAATCCTTGATGAAGATTGAAAATAGAGACTTGAAGCTTAAATAAAATCCTTAAGATCCGGATGAGTCTTGGGACTTGAATTTTGGGTGAAATATTTGTCTATGTGTTTAAGAGAGTATTGGGGAATGCCTTTTATGATATGAAGGTAAAACATTGCTAAGTATAGGTATTTTAACATGTGGGAAGACTTAGGCTCAAGACCTAAAAGCCTTGGACCTAAATGAAAAACTACACAAAAAAATGTATAGAGCCGTGCCCTTGGCGCATCGCGACTTGGGCGCGGAGACCTCTATGGAAATCACATTTTCCGATTTCCAAATTTTGATACTATTGCTTAAAATTTGAGGTTAGACCCATTTCCATCTTAATTTTGCCCCGTGATCAAGAATATGAGGTCGAATTTTTGATATCACTCACAGATTTTGAGATATATAGAAATTACGATTCCAGACATTTCCGAGGCACTTTTTAGGGTCATTCAATATCTCCCCCTTGGGAACATTCGTCCCCAAATGTAAAAGAAACTTACATAAGAAGAGTAATTATGAAGAAATCAGTCCTAACAAGGATGCAACAATATACTTAAACCCCATTTTCAAAAATCTCAACATAAGTGTTAAAATCACCACGAACTTTTGTCAATATAAACATGAATACATGCAAATGACATAGGGGTTGAAACATAAGACTTGAAATCACATAAGGAACTTAGAGTTAGTACCTTAGGATTGAGTAGAATGGAAGAGATAGGGATATCACTTCTGCATGGCCACTTCGGCGTCCCATGTAGCACTTTCTAGTTGTTGATTCCTCCAAAGGACCTTAACGGAAGCAACATCCTTGTTCTTCAACCTCTTCACTTGTCTACCAAAGATCTCTATTGGAACCTCTTCATAAGTCAAGTTATCTTCAACAACAGCCAAAACATCCAATCGGACAATAGCATTCAGATCACTCATAAATTTCTTCAACATGAATACATGAAATGCCAGATAAACCAAGTCCATTTCACTAGGCAACTTTAACTCATAGGCCACCTCACCAATCTTCCTCAACACCCTATAATGACCCACAAATATTTGACTTAATTTGCCCTTCTTGCCAAAACGAACCACACCCTTCATGGGTGAAACCTTCAAATAGACTAATCACCAACTTTAAATTTAAGCTCTCTTCTCCTCACATCAGCATAGGACTTTTGACGACTTTGGGATATTTTTAACCTTTCTCTAATCAACCGTACCTTCTCCATAGCCTCCATAACTAGATCTAGCGCCAAAAAAGCCATTTCTCCCACTTCAAACCATCCAACCGGTGATCTACAATGTCTACCATAGGTGGCTTCAAAAGGAGCCATGCAAATGCTAGAAATGACAGCTATTATTATAAGCAAACTCAATCAATGGAAGGTGATCATCCCAACTACCCTTAAACTCCAAAACACAAGCTCTAAGCACATCCTCAAGAGTTTGGATAGTTCTTTTTGATTGGCCATCTATTTAAGGGTGAAAGGCCGTACTAAGCTTAACCTTGGTACCAAAATCTCTTTGGAAGGACCTCAAAAAGTGTGAAGTGAATTGACCACCACGATTCGATATGATAGACAAGGGCACCCCACGCAATCTTACCAACTCATGAATGTACAATTTAGCACAGTCTTAGGCCCCATAAGTAGTCTTAACTTGTAGGAAATGAGCCGACTTTGTCATCCTATTAACTACAACCCAAATAGAATCAAAACCCTTCTAGTCTTAGGCAACCCAACTACAAAATTCATGTTAATTTCCGCCCACTTCCAAGTAGGAATCTCTATGTCTTAGGTCAGGCCACCTCTCATTTGGTGTTCGACTTTGACTTGTTGGCACATATGACGACCGAATACAAATTTGGCAATGTCTTTCTTCATACCTCCCCACCAAAACACATCCCTCAAATCTCTATACATCTTGGTACAACCAGAGTGAATCGAATAGGAAGAATTATGAGCCTCATCAAGAATCTTCTCTCAAGTCATCAACATAAGGCACATACAACCTACCTTGGTACTGAAGGGAACCATCTCCCCCTTGGGAGAAAACCTCTACGTTGCAATCTCTCACCAAGGCCTTCAATCCTAACAAGGAGGATCAAGATCTCGCTTTGCTTTTACCTCATCAATCAAGGAAGATTTTGAGCCATCAACAACCACAATACCACCATTATCCACCTCTTCCAACCTAATCCCCAACCTAGCCAACCAATGAACCTCCCTAGCAACCTGTTTGCCCCCATCATCAATATGAGTTAGGCTACCCATAGACACCCTACTCAAAGTATCCGCCACAATATTAGCTTAACCGGGATGATAATGCACACTCATATCATAATACTTAAGAAGCTCTAACCACCTTATTTGTCTCAAGTTAAGATATTTTTGAGTGAACATATATTGGAGACTCTTATGATCGATGAACTCATCAACATGCACCCTACACAGATAATGATGCCAAATTTTCAAAGCAAAAACCACGACAGCCAATTCAAGATCATGAGTAGGATAATTCTTTTCATGTACTTTAAGTTGCCTAGAAGCACAGGCTATTACCTTACCATTTTGCATCAACACACAACCCAAAGCAATCCGGGAAACATCACAATGCACAACAAACCCTTCTAAACCTTCTGGTAGAGACAAGATAAGAGCGGACACAACCTTATCCTTCAAGGTTTGCAAACTCTTTTCACACTCATCAGTCCATACAAACTTAGCCTTCCTTTGAGTCAGCTTAGTCATGGGAGAGGCAATAGAAGAGAACTCACTGACAAACCTCCGATAGTAACCTGCTAAGCACAAGAAACTTCTAATGTCTGATGTGGTCAATGGTCTAGGCCAATTTCTAATCACATCTGTCTTTTTAGGATCCACCTTAATACCATCCCCCGACACCACATGACCGAGAAAGGCAACCTATTTCAACCAAAATTCACACCTCATATTTAGCATACGACTTCTCTTCCCTCAAACTTTGTAGCACTACCCTCAAATGAGCCACATGCTCCTCCTCACTATGAGAATAGATCAAAATATCATCAATGAAAACCACCACAAACAAATCAAGGTAGGGTTTAATGACCCTATTCATAAGATCCATGAATATAGTCGGTGCATTGGTCAACCCAGAAGACATAACCACAAATTCATAATGCCCATGCCTAGTTCGAAAGGCCATCTTGGGAATGTCACACTCCCTAACCTTCAGTTGATGATACCCAGACCGAAGATTAATTTTAGAGAAGTGACTAGCCAATTGAAGTTGGTCAAACAAATCATTAATCTTTGGGAGAGGGTACTTAATCTTGATGGTACCCCTCTTAAGTTGCCGGTAGTCAATACACATTCTAAGAGACCCATCCTTCTTTTTCACAAACAACACTGGTGCACCCCAAGGTGATTGGCTAAGCCTAATAAAACCCTTCTCCAAAAAGTCCCTCAATTGCTCCTTCAACTCCTTTAACTCCGCCGGGGCCATACAGTAAGGGGGAATGAAAATAGGTTGGGTACTGAAAAGGAGGTCTATACCAAAATCTATTTCCCGTTCGGGGGGAACACCAGTAAGGTCATTTGGAAAGACATCAAGAAACTCACTAACCACCGGAACCGACTCTATAGGAAGGAGTTTAGACTCAACATACCTTACCCTCACGATATGATAGAGACACCCGTTAGAGATCAACTTTTGGGCTTTAATGCAAGAGATAAACCTCCCACCACATCATGACTCTCCCACCACATCATGACTCTCCCACTCAAGGACGGGTTCATTTGGGAATTGGAATTTGACCCTATGGGTTCTACAATGAATACAGGCATAATATGCATGCAGCCAATCCATCCCAAGAAAGACATCAAAATCAATCATATCCAGCTCAAAAAGATCACAAGGAAATATTTTATGCAGGATGCAAACGGGAAAATTTCTATAGACCTTTCTAGCAACAATAGATGCACCAATAGGAGTAGACACCTCATAAGACTCACACAACAATTCGGGCTCAACATAAAACTTTTTGGCAATATAAGGAGTAACAAAAGAAAGAGTGGCACCCGAGTCTATCAATGCATACACATCAAAATCAAAGAATTTTAATATATAGGTGACGACATCGGGCACCTCATCAACCCCTTGCCTTCCATGGAGAGCATAAAATCGATTGTTCCTTGGGGAACCACCTTGTTGGCCTCCTTTACCCGAAGGAACCGTATTAGCACCCTGGCCTTGAGGAAGAACATCCTTACCCTTGCTGCGATTCCGTGGACAATCAATCATCTTGTGGCCTACTTCTCCACAACCAAAACAAGCATTGGTATCCCTCAAGCATGGGCCACCATGACCTCTACCACACTTTGGACACACGAGTCTAGGCATCACACCACCACCCTCTTGGGGCCTTGGGTAGTCATTCGTAAATCTCCCACTAGTGCATGAGAAGACCCTTGGCCTTAGTGAAACCGGCCACCCTTGTGACTTTGGAACTTACCATCAAAATGGGCCCTCCTAGCCTCATGACCCCTTCTCTTCCTCAATTTCTCCCCCTCCAATTGTTCGGCACAAGTCATCAAACGAGACAAATCCATGTCATTAATCAACATGGCGGTACGACATTCTTCACTCACTAAATCGGATACGCCCATCACCAACTTATTCATTCTAGAACTCGAGTCCGCAACCAAGTGTGGAGCTTATTTTGAGAATTGGTTTAACTTGAGAGGCATACTCCCTCATACTCATAGATCCTTGCTTCAAGTTCATAAACTCTGTCATTTTGGCCTCCTTAAGCTCAAGAGAGAAGAATTAGTTGAGGAAAGCCGCCTTAAACTCCTCCTATAGAACCACATCATTTTTCCCCTTCTCCTGCTCCATTGAGTATACCATATTTGACCCACCTCATCGAGTTGGTAAGCTACCAAATTTTACTTCTCTTCCGACCTCACATCCATGATAGTGAACACTTTGTGAACCTCATCAATAAATTCTAGAGGGTCCCCATCCACCTTAGACCCATTGAACTCTGCTGGATTCATCCTCATAAAGTCTATCACCCGAGATGCAAGAATAGGAGCATGAGGGGATTGGGTACCTTGGTTGGTTTGGTTAGCCACAACTTGAGCTAGCAAAGTGAGAGCATCCCAGAGCTCACCATGAGCCGGTTGTTCCTTGGGTGTGCAGACTCTTCTTCCTCTTGTGTTAGGCATGATCTAGCATAACAACGAACAATCGTTATGGGGGAAAACCTTGCCTTAACTTCTATAGCTTGACATAGAGTAAGAAGTAGGGAAACATCTCCTAAAACTTCTCATAGCTTCTTACTCATAGTTGTGGTGCACAACACAACCATGAATAAGACTTTAATCAACGCAGTGTGTTGGATGCCGAGGACCATTAACAACCTAATGCTCTGATACCAAGTTTGTCACGACCCAAGCCAAGGGCCTAGACGTGACACGACAAATGGGGAACCTGAAGGGACCATAATCAAGCCTCTTAATATATCGTTACACATCCTGGGTTACTGAAGTAATTAAATAAAAATAAAGGAGCAAGAATCCCGCATACCTTATTGGGGATTCCTTGATGTAGTCTTGAAGGAGACTTGAAGCTTGGATTGAGTTCTTGAGATCTAGAATTAAGCTTGAAACGTTTGAATTTAGATGAAATATTTGGTTAAGTCTTGGAGAGGTTTTTGATTGATATAGAGTTGAAAAATGGCTGAATATAGGTCTTTTTTTGCATTAGTGGGCATGGAGCCAACATCCCAATTCCTTAGGGATAAAATGAAAATTAAAGAAGTGCGATCACACCTCCGCGATAGGTCCGCATCGCGAAGGCATCGTCGGATGCCCACTAGAAATCAAAATTTTGGCAAAAATAATTTTTCACCACGGTTCTTCTAAAATCAGGGTTATACTCATCTCCCACTAAATTTTTACCTGTGATCAAGAATATGAGGTTAAATTTTTGATATCACGCATGAATTTCGAGATATATGTAAATAACGATTATGGACATTTTCGAGACACATTTTCGGGGCTTTTCATGATTCAAGCTATGAAAACTATGAATTTTGTGAAGTTTTTATGTGAAATTCATGATACCCAAGATGGGGTTTTACTATTATATTGGTGGGATGCTTTGAAAGATTTCTGAATGCATTGATCTTACTATCTCATGATCCATACACTTGGATTTGCATCATTTAGAGCATGTGTCCATATGTGCCCACTAAGCATTTCATGAAGTGACATGATAAGAATTCCTAAGCCATTGATGGGCCATTGAAAGCTTTTACATGTCAAGTGATTTCAAGATGTTATGGGCTTTCAAGCATGTATTAAATTCATGAAAATATCTATGATTTAACAAGTTACAATTTAAGCCTTATTTCATGATATTTACCTATTGTGAGCCATTCATGTTAAAGCAAGGGTTCATGAATGATCATTCACTCTCACGTTCAAGTTAGGCTCACGAATAGAGGTCAAGCATAATTTGAGAGCTAGTAATGTCATGTCTTCATGTTTCTTACAAGTTATACAAGTTATAAGTATTTCAAGTATTGCATGGGAGTCGATTAAGCACCGATTGAGGCTTAAGATGGGGGCTCGACTCAAGGGGTCCTTATATAAAGTCTTTTGTCTCTAAACTATTTGCCACCATAGGATGATTTATTATACGCTTGCTATACTAGTGGATCCATCTAGTCATGTTATCATTTTAGGTTTGGCTTGGGAAGTAGACCATACCTAACCGGGGGTGTCATGCCTGTCCACCTAGCCAAGGGGTGTCATGCCTTGGATTCCAACTTGTAGCTACTTGGCCTATGTCGGTTAAGGTCTCCTCCCACATATATGTATGGTATATGTCTTATGCAAGCTAAATGTTTCACAAGCATCTCTACTTAAAGCATTGATCATACAAGACATATTGCGATTATTTCTATTATCTATGTCTTATGCATTTTGATTATATTGGCGTATATCCTTATTGCATTGCATCCCGCGTACTTGGTATATTCAAATGTACTAACGCACACTTTATACCTACATGATATCACCATGTGAGGACCGGAGCTCCATTTGATCATCCTCCTCCTCCACGTGGCTAGTTTGGTTCTACGAAGATAAGCATTGGTGAGTCCTCAAGTCCAAGGACACGATCTACTTGTTACGACCCAAGCCTAGTACCTAGACATGACGGTGAATGGGGAACCCGAAGGGACGCTAATCAAGCCTCTTAACATATCATTACACATCCTTGGCTGTGAAAGCAATTAATTGGTAATACCCTCCTGCAATATACATCAAAACCCTTCATCAAAACTCAAGATAGATCATAGATTCATAGCTCAAAACATGCTTAAACTATCATACTTTTATGAAACCCCAATTATTTCAAAGTAAAAATCATAATAAGTAAGACCCAAAAGTAAATTAAGTTAGAAACATGCAATTTAAGTAAAAAGGAGGATTGGGCACAATGGGTGAAAGGACCCAATGGTTGAACTGTCACACCCAAGTCCCGTTAGGGCGGACTGGCACCCGCTGCCGATAAGGCCAGGGAGAACCAACCTATATCTATACACTTTCTATACACATTATAATGGATTTCCACATTTGACATGCCTTTAATTAAATAAACTGTGATAATAAGCCAAAAGAAAAATGCGTATGACTAGGCCGTTGGGGCCACAGTGTTTTACGTACTAAA